>ML339423.1:0-61444 GCA_005239505.1 Nicotiana paniculata
TTATATCACCGTGGGAGAGTTTAAAATGAGTAATGTTAACCATTCCATTATTCACACAAACCCATTCATGGGCTATAATTGCAAAGTTATTGCAATTGTAACCCAAAATATAAATATGGCTATTTGTGCAAATATTTCGAGCTTAATATGACCATAAATAGCAAAATTAAATCATGAAATGTTATAAAGTTATTTGTGATGCAATTTTGTAATTATTTATATAAATAAAATACTGGGATAAATTAATTTAAAAATGGCGAAAGTATGGAAAAATATCAATTGATGCTAATGCATAGTTTTGAAGGTATATATACATTTAAAAATATTATAGGGAAAAATTGAGTATCAACCGCTCCCACCTCGGCTTTGAGGCCAGTGCCCATGCCTACTGCCCCACTCGCTTCACTGGGAGTATCCCAAACATTGGTGAGCCTCAACATCTGGATGCAGACAGCCACTACAAAGCTATCTGACTAATCTAGTACTGTTACAACACAATCTTCTGTTCATGCACCTCAGTTTTCCCCCAACAGTTGAAGAGACATTGAAGAAGCTCCTTGAGAACCAGAACATTATTATGGCTACGTCAGTATAACACGGGTCACTGATCAAAGAGTTGGGAAAAGAAGTAAAGAAGATAAGAAAGTCCCAGGCCAGCAAAAAGTCAGTAGACAAGATTTGAAGACAGGTGACCAGGCTTGCTACAGTTGGAGATCTTCTATTTGACATGCTGATTGACCCACACCAGTCAGGCCCAGATCCTACAACACCAACAACACCGGTGGCACTAGCTGGCCAGTTTGAGGAGCCAGACCTTACTGCCGATACTGTCGAGGCAGTGCGTCAGATGCTCACGATGATGAGATTCAGTTGGATGATCCTGCAGGCGGCCACATTGCTGGGGACACAGAGATGTCCAAGGAGCCATATGGAGTTTCCTTCACTCTTTCCCCTCCTTTACTATTATTTTGTTAAGCATTAGGGACAATGCTTATCTTTATTCGGGGGGTGGAGTTTATTGATCATATTTGATACATTCTGAGACATTTGGCATGTAATAACTTGATATTATTATCTCTTTTCTTATTATGTATATGCTCTCTCTTTCTCTCAGTATGTATATCCATTCTATCTGCAGTAGTTTTTGCTTATTGGCTTCTTTATTAGTTCTTTGTTTGATTTAGTAGCTTCTTTATTTGATTTAGTAGCTTCTCTTTATGTTTTAGTAGATAATAAGCCTTTGGTTTTCTTAATTCCAAGGTTCTTTCCAAAGGAAGTTGTTGTGTGAACTGGGTGATTTGTCCCAACGATGGATCGCGTAAAAACCTTCTTAAAAGAATGAGTCGATTTTTGTATTTAGGTAATAATAGTAGTAGTAATGAATAAAAGACCTAATTAAGTCATTCTCGAAGAGTCAACCATGCTTCAATTGGCACCAACACACTTAACTGCGTGCTTATGGTTAGAGACAAGCTTTTAAAAATAAATAGCTCTAGTTAGTGACTTTTGTGACTCTTGTGTTGACTTCGGCAATCATCAAGTAGTTTACTTGGATCATAGTGATCTTTAAACTTGAATGTGGTTGTTGTGGTCCCTCGAATTTTTCCTCTTTAACAATCTGTTTGCGTGAGGGGTGAGATGAATTTTTGCTAGTCCAACTATCCGTGCAATGGGTCCAGAACTTGCCCGAATGTGTTTCAAGGCGAAATCCTAAGTTTTGCTTGGTTTGAAAAGTGATTGTTGGCCTTCCCTGGCCCGTTTCAGTTTTCTACTTCCAACCAATGTCATTATCCCTATTCAACTCCTTTGAGCCTCTAGTCTTTCTCATTTGATAATCATGTTACAAGCCTTTACCCATTTTGTCGTGATCCTCTCTTGGCACCCGAGCTTTCCTGAATACTCTTGTGAAATAAATGGCTCAAAATATAAGTTTGGGAGAGAGACTAGGACCTTGAAAAAGGTATTAAGGCACAAGAAAAGAAAAGAAATAATCTCAATGAGAAGAGAAGGCAAGAAAAGAAAAGAACAAAGAAAAATGCAAAAAATGAATAAGTGGAAGGGTTGAATGGATTCAAAAATAGGTAATGATCCCAAAAATGGAGAAATCAAAAAGGGAGAAAAGGAAAAAAATGATCAAGAAAGAGTGATGTTAAGTCTCTCTAGTCCCAAATGAAAAGAAAGTGCCTCTAAGAATTGGCAAAGTGTGAGCCGAGAAATGAAAGATGGAGTGCTTAAGGAAAGGTATAACCACTTACCTATATTGTATCCGAACCTATTCCAAAAGGCCTTCATTACTTCTGGAAGAAGTCCTACTTGATTTCAAGACGAGTAAGCTTACATTAGTGGCGATCTACATGATGGGAAAGACTGTGGTACTTGAAGCTGTACTTGCGGCATTCTCTTGAGAGAGATGACTGAACCTTTCATAAATCTTTGGATAAAGTCCTAAATTTCTTAAGTCATCTAGGAAAATGAAAAGTAGAGGAGGAAGAGTTTGGAATCCACCATGACCTATATGATAGAGCAAGAATCCTTGATGAGTAAAGTCAATTCTTGAAGCTCAAATGTCACATTAGAACTATATGTGCATGAATGTTTGAATTGTCGACTTGTTGATAATACATAAGTAGTGTGGATAATTGTTGGTACCAACTGATGTGTGGATGGCTCACCTTTGACTCACTGAAATGACCCTTAACTGATGGAGGTAGGAACTAATTTGTTTGCTTGAGGACAAGCAAAGACTTAAGTTTGGGGGAGTTGATAAGTGGGGATTTTGACTACTTATTAGCACATTTTAGCCTTTTGTTTTGGTCCAAAAGTATTGAATTTTGTTCTCGGAACTAATGAAATTAAGCAAAATTGTAGGAATGCTGGAAGTTTGGTCTCCCGAGATGAAATCCGACTAAAAAGAAGTGTTCCAAAGCACAAGGAAATAAAAGGTACAGAAGCACAAATATGCGGTCCACAGAAGAAATTCTGCGCCGCAGAAGAAATTGCGGACCGTGGAATTCCATCTGCGGCCACAAAATAAGAAGAAAAATGTAATAGAACTTTCAGAAACCTGCGGACCGCACATGAACGGTGAGTCCACAGAACTGGGCTAAGATTCGAAGATTAGAGAGTATGCAAAAAGACCAAGTTCAGGAGCCTTTGTGAATTGCGGACCGCACAAGAATTGCGCGGCCGCTGAAGATCAGTCTAGAAATGTGCGGCCGCAGAAGATTGCCTCGCGGCCGCAATTCAAAAATGTGCTGCCGTAGAACTCCACTTCTTGCCATTTGAAGAATCTGCGGACCGCATATGGAGTTATACGGCCGCAGAACCTCCCGAGGGGCATTTTTGTCTGAGATTTTTGGCCCTGTATAACTAGACGAGTTTCACAAAAATAAGTTAATTTTTGAACATCTGAAGTTGCTGTAGCCGTTTTTCTTTACTAGTTTAGGAAGTTTTACATTATTTTGGTGTATTTACATTAGATTTCATTATGAGTTTAATTAGCTTTTCTTCTTTATTTTCTTCAAAACCCATTATGAGTAGCTAGACTCTTACTAGGGTTGTGACCCAACCCTAGTGTGTGAACCTTATGGGTATCTAATTTAGTGCTTCTTTATGATTGGGTGTTGATTATTTAGCTTAGTTCATGCTTCAATTTTTGAATTAATGGTTGAAAACATTGATTCATGCCTATTTGACTTAGTCTCTACTTGAGAAAGAAGGACCTAGTCTAGGATAACTTAGCTAACAAGGAATTGGGTCAATAGGGAGATTGATTAACCCAATTAATGGGTTCAAGATAGAGATAGCAATAACCCGACTTGACCTCTTATCAACTATTTTGGTTGATACCCATTTGGACTTAGGAAAGCTAAATTGGGAAAAATCACTCTTTGACCGAGAGGCATTGAAAGGGTAACGTAGAGTTGAGAGCTATAATACACCCAAATACACAAAGCAAGCATTAACGTCTTTATCCCATTAGGCAAACACCTAGGTTATTTTCACAACCCTTAGGCCTTTAAACTATTTGGAAAAACACCAAAAATATTGATTCGCTTCTAGTTTCTTATCTTTAACTTATAATTTCTAGAGTAAAATTAGAAATCAAAACTTGTTGTGGAAGTGCAATTTAGATATTCATTTCTCTTTGGTCAAGTGTGTACCCTAATACCCCTAGTAACTCCTAGTGGAAATCGACCCCGACTCCTGGTGGGTACTATTCTTCCAACGACTATTTTCACTCACTATTGAGTGCGGATTGGACGTGGATCATTCATCTCGATTCGGAGTTGGTAGATATTCTATTGGACGTGCGAGGTTTTTTTGTTAGCCACCACAACCATCTCCTCATTTTAACTTCACAGACCTTTACATTTTTGACTATGTTGGCATATTCCCACCTCAGAGTCTAAGTTCCCTTCTGAGCCCTATCCAGTTCGGCCTGAAGGTCCTTGATGACCCCATCTTATTGCTCACTAAGGAGATTTTACATATCCTTCTTTCGATCCTGCTCCTTGAACTCAAACTCGAGTTGGGTGATCTCGGAGCGGAACCTGAGGAAGCTCTCATGGTAAAGTACCGAGGCCTGCAAAGCAACAAAAACAATAAGAGGTATTGAAACCTAAGTGGAATCTGCAAAAGAGTATTGATTCCTTACCCAGTTCAACACCTGCTAAGCCTCATTGATCAGACACGACGTGCCCACCTCATTCCTCTTTTCCTAGTCCTCCTCGGTCACCAGGTATCAGAGGTAGCTGGTTATTCCCGCGGGAGAACACAGAACTCGAGCATCCTTTGGGACTATAAAAATTACTAATCTCTTGGGGTCGGGGTCTACACTCGAGCTGAAAACTTCTTCACCAACTTTGGGGTCGAACTCGGATGCCAGTTTCCGAAGGCATGTCTTTCTTCGGTACTTCTAGGTCGCCTTGCCCGAAAAAGTCTTCCAAATTGGATGAGTCCATGTCATCGAATGAGTGAATAGGGTCGTCCATGCCATGAACCCCTTCACTTGACTTCTTTTTTCCTTCTTGGGCCTCCTCGAGAATGAACTAGGTGTAGGAGGGAGTTTCCATGATGTCTATTACATAGGGAGCCTCCTTCGGAGCAGAAGCGGATTCTCGAGAGGTCTCAGCCCCCGTCTCCATTTCGGCCTCTCACGTCGGAGGGAGGTCGGCCTCATGTCTCTTCTCCTTGGTTCCCGTCGACTCCCAGCAAAGATCAACCCATGGGCAACAAAAATATCATCTTATTCTGGCTCATCCCTAAGCCGCTAAATCAAATTGGAGTCCGATACCCGAGACCCAGTATTCTTATTGGACTTGCGTGTCCGAGTGGCCGACCTCTTTTTTATCTTAACTTTGGACCCCTCCGAGCCCAAGGTCTTTCATTTTCGCTTCTTCTTTTCCTCCGCGAAAACCCTGGGCGGTCCCGTAATGGAGGGATCAACTGATAGGGACGCATCCTTGCCCCCTTTCAGCTGCCTAAGTTCCGTGGTCTTAGGCGAACCTGCGAAGGAAAGAGAAAGGTTCAGCGTTATGTATGTTAGGGTCATAATATAAACTATTCTAAGAAGAGCCTTACCATGTGAACAGGAATCCAATCGGCCATTCAAAAGCTTGCTCCATGAGTGCTTAAAATACGACATCTGCTTGCATATTCCTTTAGTCCACTCCTTGAGCTGGGGGACCACATTGGGAACCTGAACAACAGCTGCACAATCACAAATACTGACGGTGAGAAGTGGAATAAAGAAAAATTGAAGTAAAGAGTACACTTACAACATGCATTCCATTTCTCGGGGAATGGCATAAACTCGGAAGGGATTAATTCATCGGTCTTCATTCGAATGAAGTGCCCATGCAAGCCTCGATCTCGATCCTCTTTAATGCTAAAAAAGGGAGATTTGATGGCCCGTCAAGTGAGCTTGATTAGTCCCCCTCAGAAGATTCAGGGACTATATAGACGGAGCAGGTGGTCGAGGGTGAATCGAGGAGACCCAGTGTTGTTCTCAAAGTAACAGAGGAGGATCATGATCCTCCAAAGAGACATGTGGATTTGCCCAATGCACACCTCATATCTCTTGCAGAATTCCAAAAAAACTAAGTCCATCGGGACCAGTGTGAAGTGATAAGTGTAAAAAATTAAATACCCCTCCACATGAGTGGTTATATCGTCCTCAGGCCCGGGGACTACTACGTCCTTACCTCTCAAGTTACAATACTCCCGGACAATAGGAAGGGTATCTTTGGTGAAAGAGCATAATATCTCGATGCCCCTTCACCTCCGTCATGTTTGGATGAGGCCTTCTCAACTTTGAAGTCTTCTAAGAGTGAACATCCCCCAGGAATAAAAATTTTTGGGAAGGCTCTAGGGGAGATTCAGCGACTGCCACTTGGAGATCAGTTGCCTCGGGAGCAACCATCTCGGGGAAGGTTACCTTGGTGCCTGTGGGCGGATGAAAAGATGAAGAAGCAGCCTGTTGACGAACTGATTTGGAAGTCTTGTCCATCGTAAATCTGGGACATATGTGAATATCTGGAAAGAGTTTATTAAGATATAAAGGTACAAAAGAGCGAGGCTTTTATAGGAGAAAACATAATCATTATGCGACGCTTCACATTCGGTGGCGACCAGCTAATGGTTGGTACATGTACGAATTCAGAACGACACAACTGATCGGACGTTTCGTCTCCTTCGTCATTTCAATTGTAACGTATGCAGGAAGGAAGCGGAGAACATCAATCGTCTCCCATTGTTTTGGCAAACCTACTCTCTAGGAAACAAGGGGACTATTTGTATGGGCAAAACCGAGGGTAACATGTACCCTGATTTTCCAGTGGGTCAAACAAAGCGGAGACATGACTGCATAGGATCAGAATGGAAGTCAGGGACTTCTCGTACCAAGGGCAAAACAAAGTGATCGTCACCGAGCCTAGAAAGACAACACTCCTCTAACCTAAGTGAGCTCCTAAACCTTGGGAAGCACTAGTAACGATGGCACACGACTAACAGAAAACCGTGATATCCGCACCCAACTGTGTATCACGGCGCGAATCTTGCCCGACGTCGGTAGCATATCAGTAATTGACGAGAAAAGAGGACTTTTTACCTTTTTTTTAGAGTCGTACTAGGGGTGAAGCTTTCCTACTATATAAAAGGGAAGCTTTTTATTTGAATAGACATTGTAACACGTATATCAAAGCAATACAAACTTGTTTTTCTACTTTCTAGTTACTGAGAATTTCTTATTTTAATCATAATTTTTTATACACATTGGGCTCCGAATCAAGGGTGTGGTCGAGGGAAAAACAATTTTTAAGTTTGAATCAGATCCCAGACTTAACATCTCAACAGGTTTGGTTATTTATTTTATCCTTAATTCATTTATCTAACGTTCTTGATTACTTGTGTCAAATTTATAATGACCCGATCGGTCGTTTTGCTTTTTAGAATCCCGTTTCCCTAAATAAGACTCTCTATATGTGCTTTTACTGTTTTATGACTTTTGGTGATGGTTATTTTGAGATTTGGAAAGGTTCGGATTGAAATCGTAACACTTGGTTCCTTAAGTTGGCCTTGAAAGACTAAGTTTGACTTCGGTCAAAATTTTGAGTAAACGACCACGGAATTGGGATCTGACCAGCCTAATAGGTTCGTATGATGATTTCAGACTAGGGTGTATGCTCGGATCGGATTTTGGATGACCCGGGAGCGTTCCGGCGCCTAATATTGAAAGTTGGTTCTTTGAAGATTTTTGAAGTTCTTTAAATTTGATTTAGAGTAGGTTTTGGTGATATTGAGGTCCAAATGGAATTTCATCGGGAATAGTTCCGTAATGTCATTTAAGACTTGCTCGCAAAATTTGGTGTCATTTCGAGTTGATTTGATAGTAATCGGACGTGTGGAAGTCTTTTTAGAAGTTTTTGAGTTCATGAGTCAATCCATGCATTTTGGCGTCCAATTCGTAGTTTTTGATGTTATTTTCGTGTTTTGATCACTCGAGCGAGTTTGTATGAGGTTATTAAACTTGTGTGGGTAATTGGTGTGGATCCCCAAGGGCTGAGGTGAGTTTAGGACGTTTGGGAGGATGAGAAAACACTTCAGTTTTCTGGTGTTTATTGCTGGTGCTGCAGGTCTCGCAAATGCGAGAAATTGTTAGCATTTGCGAGAAGAGTATCGTAATTTCAAATACGCTTGACCTAGGGCAGTGTTCGCATTTGCGACCTTAGTAGTGTTCGCATTTGCGAATCTTTCGTCGCATTTGCGACCTTAGCAGTTGAATCCCAGGGTCCTCATTTGCAAGAAATTTGTCGCATTTGCGACCTTCGCATTTGTGAACCTGGTGTCGCAAATGCGACATTAGAGACTTGTGACCAACTTATTAAATGTGGGACTTAGACCATTTATCTCATTTTCTTCCATATCTTAGGCGATATTTGGAGCTTATGGAAGAGGGTTTTCACCTAGCACTTTGAGGTAAGTAATTTCTACACAACATGAGTTAAATACATAGATTATGGGTAGATTAACATGTCAAAATTTTTTGAAATCAAGGGTTTAGATGAAAACCTAGGTTTTGGGTAAAAATGGGATTTGACCACGAAAATGATTATGGAATTTGATGAAAAACATATATTTGACTTCATGAGGTTATGGGTAACAATTTCATTCAAACATTTCCAGAATACGGGCATGAGGCCGGGGAGGGGGAGGGGGGGAAAATTTTGGTAACTCTTCAATAGGGGTTGGGTAATCACTTTAATAGTTAGGATGTGAACTTTTGAGCATCAATTGACTATCATATATAACATTTTACTAGTTTCGAGTCGTCTGGCAATGAATTGAGGGAGTGAGCACATTCTTTGACCGGGAAGTAGGCCTTGAGACGAGGTAAGTCTCTTTTCTAACCTTGTAAGAGGGAATTAACCCCATAGGAGAACTTAATCTATATGTAATTCTATTGTCGGGGGCTACGTACGCACGAGGTGACAAGATTCCATGCGTAGCTACTATTCATGCTTATGTCTGGGTATATTTAGGTTCATACCATGTTTTGTTAATACCGTTGCTTGTTTATGCTTACTAATTATTTGGATTAAAGTGGAGGTTAATGATTTCAATATTTTAAAGGTCCCTAGTTGAATCTTTTATTTTGAAAAATAATTGAGAGACTTTATGATAAATTTAGAAAAATTATGTCCAACTGGTTCGCAAGTATATTCTGCGAGCGGGGTAAATTTCCACTACTCTCATGGGAGCGGGCAGTTCGCCTCGGCAGGATATTTGATGTATTTATGGTTTGGGTTGTTCGACCCTCGGTAGTGCACAATACATATACATATATTTGGATCGGGCCATACGTCCTCGGCATAATTCGTGCGTAAAGATAATGAAACTCCTTTTTTATATTTAATATCATTTCATGGACTTGATATGGAAAGAATTAGGTGAGAGAAATGACTTGGTTCTTACTTGAAATGGAAGGATTGTTTAATTATTTTCCCGCTCTAAGTTCTATTATCATTTTGTATGTCATGTTTAGTTAGAACTTCATATTATTATATTTTTGGCCCATAGTAAGTGTTGAAGTCGACCCCTTGTCACTACTTTTTCGAGGTTAGACTAGATACTTACTAGGTACATGTTGTTTATGTACTCACGCTACACTTCTGTACTTGATGTGCAGGATCTGAAGCAGGTGCATCTGGTTATTAGTCCGGCGGGCTGCCCTTCCGAGCCGTTCAGCAGCAGCCGGAGGCTATCTTTTGATTTATTTTCTGTCTATTCTATTTGAGACAATAGAGTAGAAATCTTTTGTATATTCTACTAGTAGCCCATATACTTCTGACACCAGATCTTGGAACACACTAGTAGACTCGTGATTTTGCTTTCATTCCTATGGTCATAAATACATTTAGTTGCTTTTGTTTTATCGATTTAAGCTTGTTTCTTACTAACTTTATTAAATAAAGGAAAGTTATTTGCTTGAAAAATCTTATTAAAAATGGGAAATCACTATATTGCTCATTGTTGGCTTGCCTGGAAATGGTGCTGGCGCCATCACGGCTTAATATGGAATTGGGTCGTGACAACATGGTATCAAAACACTAGGTTCACGTAGGTCTCACAAGTTACGGGCAGGCCTAATAGAGTCTTGCAGATTGGTGCGGAGACATCCGTACTTATCTTCGCGAGGCTATGGGGTGTTATGAAACTACTCTTTATTTACCTCCTATCGTGCAGTTGATGGTGTACTAAGTTTCTTCTCTTACTCTCTTACAGATGGTGAGAACGCGCACGGCAGACGTTCCAGACCCGGGAGGAGCTTCTCCCTCTGTTGCTAGAGGCCGAGGGAGGGCACCGGCCTGAGGTCGGGGACGAGGACGTCCCAGAGTTGCCCCAGTCCTTGGGGGTGAGCGACATGAGGATCCATAGGACTTCATTGATAGGTGCAGGGACAGACTGCACAACATGAGCATATTGGAGTCTCACGGGGTGGATTTCACTACCTTTCAGTTAGAGGGCAGAACACGTAGGTGGTGGAAGGCTTATCTTCTTGGCAGATCAACAGGTTCTCCTCCCATGACTTAGGACCAGTTCACACGCCTATTCTTGGACAAGTATATTCCACCCTCCTAGAGGGAAGAGTTGCAGTGTTAATTTGAGCAGGTCGAGCAGGGTCAGATGTTAATGACTGATTACGAGGCGATATTCTCTGATTTGTCCCACCATGAACTTATGATACTTCCTACTGATTTAGAGAGGCGTAGAGGTTTTTTGCGGGGTTGCACCTTAGTATTTTGGCTAGTATGGCTTGGGAGGTTGAGATGGGAACTTCTTATCAGTTAGTAGTGGATATTGCTCGGAGGATTGAGTGTTACCGTAAGAGGGGTAGAGAGAAGATGCAGCGGGACAAGAGGTCTCATTTTTCTGGAGAGTTGAGAGGTTCCCCAGTTGGGGGCAGAGGTCATTCTGGGAGGGGTCAGCCTAGCAGGCCCCTATATTCAGCACCACCACCTCCTCGGGGTATTCCAGCGTAATCCTATTTTAGTGCTATGTCGGAGATTTCTTACCGCCCACCAGCTATTCAGGGTTTTTCCAGCGGATACTCCAATCATCAGGGTTCTTCTAGTGCCTATTTTTGTGCCATGCCAGAGAATTCATACCACCCACCCGCTCCTCAGGGTTCTTCAAGTGGGTATTTGGGCCACCAGGGTTAGACTTAGGGCAGCAGTCCACCGCTCCGAGAGTTTGTTATGAGTGCGGGGATCCTAATCACATGAAGAGACATTGCCCCAGACTTTGGGGCAAGGCAGTGCAACAGTCTCATCAGCCCATAATTACAGCTCCAATAGTCGCACCAGCTGTCCGGCCACCCAGAGGAGGAGGGAAGGTGGGTAGGGGTCGTCCTAGAGGCGGAGGTCAGACAGGCAGGGGCCAACTAGGTGGCCCTCCAGCCAGATTCTATGCTTTTTTGGCCAGACCAGATGCAGTGGCCTCAGATGCTATGATCACAATTATTACTTCTGTCTGCGATATGGATGCTTCAGTATTATTTGATCCAGGATCTACCTATTCGTATGTGTCATCTATGTTTACTCATTTTTGGATATTCCTCATGAGTCCTTGGTTACTCTTGTCTATGTGTCCACTCATGTGGGTGATTCTGTTGTTGTGGATCAGATCTATCAATCTTGTGTGGTCACATTATGTGGATACGAGACTAGAGAAGATCTTCTGTTGGTTGATATGACCGACTTTGAGGTCAACCTGGGCATGGACTAGCTGTCTCCATATCACGCCATCCTTGATTGGGATGCCAACACTGTTACCTTAGCGATACCAGAGTTTTCTAGATTGGAGTGGAAGGGTTCGTCTGTCAGTACATCTATTCGGGTTATCTCTTTTATAAAGGCTCGACAAATGGTCGAGAAGGGTTGTTTGGTTTATCTAGCCTATGTTCGGGATACTACTATAGAGTCTCCGGTGATTGATTCATTACCAGTATTCTGGGAGTTCTCCGATGTGTTTCCTTCTGATCTTCTAGGCATGTCACCAGATCGTGATATCAATTTCTGTATTGACTTGGCTCCAGGTACCCAGCCTATATCTATCCAACCATACCGTATGGCTTCGAAAGAACTGAAGGAGTTGAAGGAGCAGCTTGAGGAGTTGCTAGAAAAGGGGTTCGTCAGACCAAGTGTATCACCTAGGGGTGCCCCAGTGCTATTTGTGAAGAAGAAAGAGAGGACTATGCGGATATGCATTGATTACCACCACTTGAACAAAGTTACCATTAAGAACAACTACCTGTTGTCGCGTATTAATGATTTGTTTGACCAGTTGCAGGGTGCTAAGGTGTTCTCTAAGATCGACTTGAGATCGGGGTACCATCAGTTAAATATTCGGGACTCAGATGTTCTGAAGACTGCTTTCCATACTAGATATGGCCATTATGAGTTTCTGGTTATGTCCTTCGGCTTGACTAACACCCTAGTGGCGTTTATGGACTTGATGAACAGGGTGTTCAGGCCTTATATTAATTCGTTTGTCATTGTTTTCATTGATGACATTTTGATTTAATCACGTAGCATAGAGGAGCACGAGAAGCATTTGAGAGTTGTGCTTCAGACCGTGCGGGGACAGAAGCTATATACTAGGTTCTCCAAGTGTGAGTTTTGTTTAGATTCTTTGGCATTCTTGGTGCATGTGGTATCAGGCAAGGGTATTAAGGTGGATCCCAAGAAGATTGAGGCAGTTCAGAGTTGGCCTCGTCCTACTTCAGCGACTGAGATCAGGAGCTTCTTGGGGTTTGCAGGTTATTATTCCCGATTTGTGGAGGGCTTCTTATCTATTGCAGAACCTTTGACTAGATTGACCCAGAACGATTCTCAGTTCCGTTGGTTCGATGATTGTGAGGCGAGCTTCCAGAAGCTCAAGACAACTTTGACTAGATCACCAGTCCTAGTGTTGCCTTCCTGTTCGGGGATGTATACTGTGTATTGCGACGCTTCAAGCATTGGCTTTGGTTGTGTATTGATGCACGAGGGGCGAGTTATTGCATATTCTTCATGTCAGTTGGAGCCCCATGAGAAGAATTATCATGTGCACGATTTGGAGTTGGCCGCGATTGTTCATGCTCTTAAGATCTGGAGGCATTATCTTTATAAGGTGTCTTGTAAGGTTTACACTGATCATCGCATCCTGCAGCATTTGTTCAAGAAAAGGGATCTCAATTTGAGGCAGCATAGATGTTTTGAGTTACTGAAGGACTATGACATCACCATTCTTTATCATCCGGGCAAGGTGAATCTGGTCACGGATGCCTTGAGTAGAAAGGCAGATAGTATGGGTAGCTTGGAATTTATTTCAGCGGAGGAGAGACCACTAACCATGGACATTCAGTCTTTGGCTAACAGACTTGTGAGGTTGGATATTTCAGATCCCAGCCGAGTTCTTGCATGCGTCATTGCCCAGTCTTCACTATTGGAGCAGATCAAGGCTCGACAGTTTGATGATCCTCACTTGATGGTTCTCATAGAGAAGGTACTACATGATAGTGCCAAGGAGGTTTCTATCAGCGAGGATGGTGTTCTACGACTCGATGGTCGTCTATGTGTTCCAAATGTTGATGGCTTGAAGGAGAGGATTCTAGAAGAGGTGCACAGTTCTTGATATTCCATTCATCAAGCTACGAAGGTGTATCGCGACCTGAGGCAACATTATTGGTTGCCACGGATGAAGAAATGCATAGTTGAGTATGTATCCAGATGCCTAAATTGCCAGGAGGTTCATTATGAGCATCAGAGATCAGGAGGCCTACTCTAGCAGATGAATATACCTGAGTGAAAGTAGGAGCGCATTACTATGGACTTCGTAGTTGGGTTGCCGCAGACTTTGTGGAAGTTTGATGCAGTTTGGGTCATTGTAGACAGATTGACCAGGTTGGCACACTTCATTCATGTGATGACTATGTATACTTCGGAGAGATTGGCCCATATTTATATTCAGGAGGTAGTTCGGCTGCATGGTGTGCCTGTTTCCATCATATCAGACAGAGGTCCTCAATTTACTTTGCATTTCTGGAGAGCAGTATAGAGTGAGTTGGGGACCCGTGTATATCTTACCAATCGCATTTCATCCGCATACCTATGGGGAGTCAGAGCGGACAGTTCAGATGGGAGGACATGCTTAGAGCATGTGTGATTGACTTCAGAGGGCAGTGAGATTTATTCTTGCTTTTGGCCGAGTTTTCCTACAACAACAGTTACCAGTCCAACATCGAGATGGCACCATACGAGGTTTTATATGGTCGTCAGTGTCGTTATCCCATTGGGTGGTTTGAGCCCGGCGAGGCTAGGTTGTATGGTACTGATTTGGTGAAGGATGCCTTAGAAAAGGTAAAGTTGATTCAGGAGCGACTTCCCACAGTGCAGTCCCGACAGAAGAGTTATGCAGATCAAAAGGCATGTGACTTATCATTTATGGTGGGCGAGAAGGTTCTCTTGAAAGTCTCGTCGATGAAGGGAATCATGAGGTTTAGGAAGAAGGGCAAGTTGAGCCCAAGGTTTATAGGCCCATTTGAGGTGTTGAGGCGAGTTGGGTAGGGTTCTTATGAGCTTGCTTTGCCTCCCAGTCTATTGGGAGTTCATCCGGTCTTCCATATGTCTATGCTTTTGAGGTATCATCCCAACTTGTCATATTTGTTAGACTTCAGCACGATTCAGTTAGATAAGAGTCTGGGTTATGAAGAGGAGCCAGTTGCCATTGTTTATAGGCAGGATCGCCAGTTGAGATCCAAGAGGATTTCCACGGTAAAGGTTCAGTGGAGGGGCCAACCAGTCGAGGAAGCGACTTGGGAGTCCGAGGAGGACATGTGGAGCCGATACCCACACTTATTCAGCACTGCAGGTAGGAATCTAGACCCGTTCGAGGACGAACGTTTGTTTAAGAGGTGGAGAATGTAATGGTCCGACCGATCATTTTTCTTTTAGAAACCCATTCCCTTAAATAAGAATCCGCTGCGGGGATGATTAGTTTGAGATTTGGAGATTTTCGGGTTGAAATCGGAACACTTGGTTCCTTAAGTTGACCTTGAATGGCTATGTTTGACTTCAATCAATATATTTAGTGAACGACCTCAGAATTGGTATTTGACGGTCCCAATAGGTTCGTATGATGCTTTCAGACTTGGGCATATGCTCAGATCGGGTTTTGGATGACTCGGGAGCATTTCAGTGCCTTATATTGAACGTTGATTCTTTGAAGGATTTTAAAGTTCTTTAAATTTGGTTTAGAGCAGGTTTTGGTGATATCAAGGACCGAATAGAATTCCAAGATCGGGAATAGTTCCGTAATGTCATTTAAGACTTGCACGCAAATTTTGGTGTCATTCCGAGTTGATTTGATAGGAATCAGACATATGGAAGTCTTTTTAGAAGTTTTTGAGTTCACGAGTAAATCCATGCATTTTGGCGTCTGATTCGTAGTTTTTGATGTTATTCCGTGTTCTGATCACTTGAGCGAGTTTGTATGAGTTTATTAGACTTGTGTGGGTATTGATGTGGAGTCCCGACGGATTGGGTGAGTTTGGGGCATTCGGGAGGATGAGAAAACACTTCAGTTTTCTAGTGTTTATTGCTGGTGCTGCAGGTCTCGCAAATGCGAGAAATTGTTCGCATTTGCGAGAAGAGCTTTGCAATTGCGAAAAATCTTGACTTGGGGCAGTGTTCGCATTTGCAATACTTAATCCTCATTTGCGACCTTAGTAGTGTTCGCATTTGCGACACTTTCGTCGCATTTGCGACCTTAGCAGTTGAATCCCAGAGTCCTCATTTGGGAGAAATTTGTCGCATTTGTGAACCTGGTGTCGCAAATGCGACATCAGGGACCTGTGCCCAGCTTATTAAATGTGGGACTTAGACCATTTATCTCATTTTCTTCCATCTATTGGATGATGTTTGAAGCTTTTGGAAAAGGGTTTTCACCTAGCACTTTGAGGTAAGTAATTTCTACACAACATGAGTTAAATACATAGATTATGGGTAGATTAACATGTAAAAATTTGTGAAATCAAGGGTTTAGAGGAAAACCTAGGTTTTGGGTAAAAATGGGATTTGACCACAAAAATGGTTATGAAATTTGATGAAAAATATATATTTGACTTCATGAGGTTATGGGTAACAATTTCCTTCAAACATTTCCAGAATCCGGGCACATGGACCTGGAGGCAAATTTTGGGAACTCTTCATTAGGGGTTGGGTAATCACTTTAATAATTAGGATGTGAACTTTTGAGCATAAATTGATTATCGTATATAACATTTGACTAGTTTCGAGTCGTTTGGCATCGAATTGAGGGTGCGAGCACATTCTTGGACCGGGAAGTAGGCCTTGAGACGAGGTAAGTCTCTTTTCTAACCTTGTAAGAGGGAATTAACCCCATAAGTGAACTTAATCAATATTTACTTCTATTGTGGGGGGATACATACGCACGAGGTGGCGAGATTCTGTGCGTAGATACTATTCATGCTTATGTACGGGTAGATTTTGGTTCACACCATGTTTTGTTGATAGCGTTGCTTGTTTATGCTTACTAATTGTTTGGATTAAAGCGGAGGTTGAGGATTTCAATATTTTAAAGGTCCCTAGTTGAATCTCTTATTTTGAAAAAGAATTGAGAGATATATAACATAGAAATTTAATAAATGCTTAGAAAGTAAAGGATTACATCACGTGTATTTATGACTTCCAATTCAATGGACATAGAAAAGTTAGAAAGCCTTTTACTACATGTATGTTTCAAAAAGGAGCATAATCAAAAAATAAAATTAACACTTTATTCTAATAGATAATATAAAATTAAACATAAAAAATCTTTTTTTTGGGGTAACTAACTTATTTTATTAATCACCAAGTAGCAATTACAAAAATATAGCATAGCTAACACAGCCTGCTATCCTTCCATATACATTTCATACTCTACTACCTAGAAACATAAAATATACACAAACAACTTGTTTCTAGGAGTAACTCTATAACTAACAACATAAGCTATTTCTTTTGTAATCTGCTCCCATATTCTGCTATTTTGCTAAAAAATACGTCTATTTCTCTCCATCCAAATGTGGTAAGCAACTTCTTCATACACCACTCTAAAGACCTGAGCATACTGAGTTCTCCCTTTAGCACATAAGACTGACCATTGGATGAATTGTTGCCAATTCACAAATCCCAGAAATTTCTTTCCTATCCAGCTGCACATTTTACTCCAAACTTGCTTAGTATATTCACACTGCCCAAATAAATGGTCTCTTATTTCCACTTCTTTTCTACACATTACACATTGTGTATCAACATTGATCTTCCAGTTAGCTATTCTGTCACAAGTCATCAATCTCCCATGCATCATCAGCCACATTATAAATTTTGCCTTTGGACTTGGTGCATTGTTAAACATAAATGTTTTCCATTCTACCCTACTGTAATTACCAAGAAAATGCAAATACATTTATCTAATCAGGCTTCTGTTGTGAGTTTGCACAAACTGTCTAGCCTCAAGTAATCCATTTGCCTCTTTCACTTTCCTTACAATCCAACAAGTTTGCTGAGGTATTGACATTGCACTCATCTGTTGGTTCTTGATGTAGTATGTATGAATCCAGCGGATCCACAACTTATCTTGCTTATGAGCTAAATCCCAGCAGTATTTGGCAATGGCTGCTTTATTCCACAACTTCAGATTAACAATATTCAGTCCACCTCCTGCCTTAGGCAGGCAAACTCTATCCCAGGCCAGCAAGGCCTTTTTTGTGATTTCATTTGTACCAGACCAAATATAAGACCTGCATAGCCCCTCTACAATCTTGATCACTTTTGTTGGAAGAATGAACAACTGTGCCCAGAAAGCCTGGATTCCAAATAGAACACTTTGGACTAATTGGACTCTCCCTGCATATGATAAGGTCTTAGTAGTCCAAGAAGTAATCATAGTAGTCATTTTATCAATAAGTGGCTGCCACTGCATTATACTTAGTTTCTTTATGGATAGAGGTACACCTAAATATTTGAAAGGAAGTTCACCATTAGATAGCCCCAACATCTGCAGGATTTGTTGTCTATCTGCTAAAGAAACCCCTCCAAAATAAGCTTCACTTTTGCTGAGGTTTGCTTGTAGTCCTGAGACCTGAGTGAATTGATAAAATTCTTGTTGCATTACTTGTATTATTTTCAGGTCACCTCTAGCAAATAATAATAGATCATCAGCAAAGCTTAGGTGAGTTATCCCAAGCTTTGCACACCTAGGGTGATACTTAAACTCTTTCTCCATCTTCAGACTTGCTAAATTCCTACTCAAATATTCCATTGCTATGGCAAACAAAAATGGAGACATAGGATCTCCTTGCCTCAATCCTTTAGCAGCATTAAAGGGCTTAGTTGGCTCACCATTAACTACAATAGAGTAGTTAACTGTTTGTATGCATTCCATGACCCAAGATATGAACAGCTGAGGGAATCCTAGCTCTTCCATAACTTGTTTCATATATGGTCACTCTATAGAGTCATAGGCTTTCTGAAGATCTATCTTTATCATGCATCTAGGAGAAATATTTTTCCTAGTGTAAGCCTTCACCAGTTCATATGCCAATATGATATTATCTGCTATCTTTCTCCTAGGTATAAACCCTGCTTGAGCTTAATTGATAATTGTACTAATTACACCTTGTATCCTTGCTGCTAGAACCTTGGATATCATTTTGTTTAGGACAGGCAACATGCTATAGGTCTGAACTCTTTAATAGTTTTAGGCTTAGACATTTTGGGAACCAAGGTTATGGATGTGCAGTTTATGGATCTATACCGCTTTCCAGTGGTAAAAAACTCCATAACAGCTCCGATGACTTCATTTTTAATAATAGCCCATGCTTTCTTGAAGAAATATGCATTATAACCATCAACACCAGTTGCCTTATCATTGCCAATAGAGCATAATCCTTCATAAATCTCTTCAGTAGTTACATCTCTGCACAATTCAATCCTTTGTTGTTGATTGAGTTTAGCTCCCTTACACATAAACCTTTTGTCTATAGCAGGAAGTGATTGGGAAGCAGTGCCCATCAGTGATTTATAGAACTCTATTATCTCCCTTTGAATACTTTCTGACTTAGTAATCCTGTTGCCAGTGATATATTGTAACTCCACTATTTGCTTAATTTGGCTCCTCTCTTTTATTACAGCTGAGAAATATTTAGTATTATAATAACCTAGTTATATCCATTTTGATCTGGCTTTTTGTTTCAAATCTCCCTCTTCTATCATATCCCATTTCTCCAAATTTTGAATCAATTCCTTTTCTTTCAGTAGCAGCTCAGAAGAACACTTGTATCTATGCTTTTCTGAACCTGTTCAAGTTCAATTCTTACTATCTCTATCTTCTGTCTAATGAACTTAAACTCCTCCACATTAAGTTTCTTCAGTACTAGTCTCAATGCTTTTAGTTTCATCCACACATTCTGCATCTTCTGCCTGTGAAAACTTTGCTTCCAAATTTGCTGCACTTCATAGATGAACCTCTCATGATCAGCCCAAACATTGAAAATTTTGAATGGAAGTTTCCTATTTCTTTGATGATCATTGAAGGTTAAGCTCATAGGTGCATGGTCAGAAATAAATGGCAATTCATACATAGTTGAGATATGCCCCCATTGCACCATCCATTCATAATTGCCAAAGATCCTATCAATTCTGCTCCATATCCTGTCACCACCATCTTGCTTGTTAGACCAGGTATAATATTCACCTTCCCAAGACAGTTCACTAAGCCTCAATTCTTGGATACACTTGCTGAAATCATGAGTTTCAGCCTTATTAACTGGATTTCTATGCATTCTACCTTGTAACTGCATAACAACATTAAAATCACCCCCAATCACTCATGTAATGGATGTCATTTGATCTATTTCTTTCAGATTTTCCCATAACTGCTTCCTTTTTTCAACTAGGTTATATCCATAGACTATAGAAACTGTACATTCTTGATCATTTATGACATTTGTGACAATAGAATGAATAACATGTGCTTCTTATTTAAGCATCTTGACTGAGTAGTAGCTAGTATTTCATAGAACCCATATTTTACCATTAATTTCAGCATTGTAATTGTTAAGCATCTCCCAACCAAGGGTTATGTAGTGGCTGAATTCTCTAGCATTGTGCTCCTTTACTCTTGTTTCAATGCTCCCAGCTAGTTTAATGTTTTTAGTCCTCAGATAATTTTTCAGCTCCTTCCTCTTATACCACTTATTAATACCCCTGACATTCCAGATTAACCACCTCATTGATTTAGTTTAAATCCCCCAACTCTATAATGAGGTAAGGTAGAACTTCCACTTGTACTTGCTGTCCCACTTTTTACACTGTTTCTGCTAGATGAAGGAGTTAACAAAGGAAAGTTTTCAAGGCTGAAATCTAATACTTGCTTCTTACCCTTATCTATTGCTTTTATTCCATTACCCTCTGTGCCTCCATCCACCTGATGCTGACTTGCTTGTTGTGTTTGCTCTTGTAAACATTGTTGAGGTCCTTCCTTGCCACTTCCATTTAGATCTGTCACTCCATTTGCCTTAGAAACCTCTATACCAGTTGCTTCTGTATGCACAGGTTCTGTATTGCTTGTGGCATTTGTCATAGGCCCTTTAGTTCTCCATTCATAGGTAACTTTCTTTGGTTCTCTTCTCCTCTTTGGTTGCACCTCCTTCTGCTCTTTAGGCCCTTGGTGAGTAGAACATACATGGCCAATAGCTTGGCATTTGTCACAATACACTGGTTTTCACTCATATACTAAATCCTGTTGGAACATTCTTCCTCTAGTATCCATCACCATAATCTCAGTAGGCATAACTTTAGTCACATTCACTTCAATTAGCATCTTTGCATATGAAATTCGTGTTTTCTTGGTAGTACACTCATCAACAAATAGATGTTTCCCAATAGCACTGGCAATTTTACTCAGAGCTTCATTCCCCCAGCAGCTCATTGGCAATTTAGGAATAAATTGCCCACAGTGAAATATCAATTACGAATTCCTTACTTAGATCAAAATCTGGAGACCAAGGCTTAAGTATTATTGGCCTATTTCTGATAGTGTGAGGTCCAGCATAAAATATCCTATGCATATCAGATATGCTTTGGAATTTTATCACATAATATCCATCTTCATGAAGAAATAGATCTGGTTAAGCAACATCAAGCCAATGTTGAGTAATATACCTTCTCATAGCATTATATCCCGGATTTTCACCCACAATATAAGTTATCATCGCAACACTCTACCTCTCTTCTGCTTCCTTCACATCCTGCATCTCAAGTTGTACCACAGTTTGCCCTTCGATAATCTGAGGAGGAACATATCTAAGAGCCATTCCATGAGTTGCAACTCGATTTTGTTGAAATAAGTTGGACCACGATTTTGGCTCTGCTCTTCGATCCACAGGTTTCACCGCTTTAGCCTCTAGATTCACATGTTCTATAGGTCCAATAACAACTTCTCTTTGCTCTGTCATAGCCTCTTTGCCTAGATCCTTCTGCATGTCCTTAGTTGCCAACTCTGTTACTGTTTCATTGAAATTTCCATCAGCTCCAGCAGTACCACTCGCCTCACCTTGTTTAGTTTGAGCTGATATGTCTAGAGTCAGCTTCCTACTAACCTCTAAGCTAGTTGATGAACTAATCTCACCCTGTCATGTTTCTACTCCTTCGTGTTGTTCTGGTGTTTGCATGACCTGTCCAGCTTTCAATTTGGTACTAATTGTGCTTCTAGCAGTTGAAATCGGTGTCTTAGGAATCTTTTTTGGCCTTCCTCTTCCTCTATCATTTTTACGTAAGTTTGGGCGAGAAATAAGTAAAGACAAAAATAAATTTTTAATGCGATAATTATACTTCTTATCTAAAGATTATTGTTTTCTTTATTGGCATTTCTTTTAGAAGTAACCAAGCTACAAATTCAAAAATAAGAAAATTGCATTTAGTCTTAGAGGAATAATTCATAATTATAATATGTAACTTACTATTGTGTGCTTCCAATAATATGTTAGAAGCAATAAATTAAAAATAATTCAATACTCTAATTTATTACTAAAAGACATCAATGAATATAAGTTATTTGTAAATTGTTATTACTAACACTAATTATTAAATAATAGTTTCATAGCCCTCAAATACAAAAATATTGTTATCAGACGAAATAAAGTAAAAAGGTAAGATTTTGAGAGACAATTATAAAGAATTAAATAAAGAAGATCTAACAAAAGTTAAAACATGAAGAATTTTCGAATGAAAAGTTCTCTCAGATTTATTTTCATGACGCGATATTAGTGTTCGATCTCAGCTTATGAACTACAATTAATTAATAGATATTTTGAAAGTCAACTGATTGTTAATGAATTTTGTATAATCTACATGCAAATCTAATTACACATAATTGATCAATAACTTTTGGATGATCTTGTGCGCGAGGCATTGGGTGCATATCAAGCATAAGTTCGGGACGCTTTGCGGAAGCTTCACGATATAATATTCCACACATAATCCTAAAGCATTTTACGAGCGTCTCACTCTGAGGCCAATCTTAATTTCCTAACTCCTATTTGGCAAGTGAAAACAAAAATGGTTAAAATTTATAACTGGATATTCATTAAGTTTTTTACGTTTAAATTCTTTCTTATTTGATTTATGTTGGAAGTCTTGACATTTAGGATTTTAAGAGCAGCCAAGATTTTATCTTATATAAATCATTTTCTTATTTGAATACTATAATATGATCATAATTGTTTTGGGCATAACATGACTATAGTTCATTCGATTTTTTCTCTAAACTCTTTTAATTAATTACTCAAATAATAGTTTTCCCTTTATTAATTATTTTATATAATATTTTAAGACAATACTCAACTATCGAAACAAATGACAAAAAAAAAATCATAATAGAGATAGAGAGAAAGAAGGAGGGAGAGAGAAAAAATAATATAATCTGATAACTTCTGTCATTGGCGGAATACCAAAAGTTATAATAATTCATATTTTCTTATTTGTTACACATAATCAGCATTCATCATTAAATTGTAGGAACTTAAATATTTTTAATGCAAACATATTATTTAATAAACTTTATATAATTTTAGAAAAAAATGTATGCTTAGACATGGATACACGCGTAAAGTGCGTACTACAAAACTAATATCCTTAAAATAACGTACAAATTTAATTGTTAGGTAAACACTAATAAGTTTGTTATAGCGGGTTGGTCTAGTAAGTAAAGACAATTATTCGGTCAACATGACCAAGTCCTGTACTCTCATATTATGGTGATGACTTTTGAACTATAAGATGGTTGGGTGTTTTTCTGCTTTTAGTTTCGTGCTTTTATTCTATTTTTTGGTTATTGTTCTTATTTAAATTTGTGGTTTTGACCGTCAAAGGATGTGGTGTAGTGGATGAGACTGCTCTTCTCTTAATCAGAGGTCTCGGGTTCGAGCCTTAGGTATGGAAAAATCTTTGGTAGGGAGCGCTTCCCCCTGAATGGAGCCCTACGCGGCGTGAATCCGGATATAGTCGGGCTCCAATGCGGGTACCTGACACCGGGTTAGAAACCAAAATAAAAATAAAAATTTGTGGTTTTGAATTATTCAGTACTTGAGCGAAGCACTTCCTACGAGAAAATAGTATGGGTAGAAAATAATTTCAAACAAGTAAGTTTTTTGACTGTACTATTATATTCTTGATTGTTAGTCTTTTTGATTAGTAACTTATGATTTTCATCACTATAAATAATCAAACAATAGTATATTTATTACGATGACTTTTCCTATTAGCAAGGCAAGGGAAATTTGCTCTCCCTTCCTATCTAATAGCAAGGCAAGGAAAAATTGCTCTTGATTTCCAAAGGGAGGTTGAAAATATGTTAAAAAATAATCGTCATTAGAGATGAATTATATTACATAGGTGGCCTAATACTTATTATGTGGAATAGCCATGTTGTTACATAGAGACGGTTGAACTAAGGGCGAAGTAGTTCAGCTCTTTATCTGTGAAATATAGCCTTAAACTCGGTGATTGTTCTCATAAAAGATTAGACATGCGATGGACTTCGGTGAGTGGACTAAAAATCTTATTCATCAACGACTTATTTGGTTAAGATCGAGTGTCATAAGTCCATGCACTAAGCCACCAAGTGTAATACTTTGTTTAATTTGTAACTTGATTAGCTAGTTTTTATGTGGCTTCTTTGATTCCCTGTATAGTCAGTATCCCACTTCGTTTTCATTTTAAAAATATTTAGCTAGCGTTTGGACATAAACTGGATTGAAACTTGAGAAAAGAGTTTTTTAAGTTGTGTTGAAAAATAATCTTTGGAAGTTGAAGCTGTGTTTGAAAATGCATATTATTATTATTATTATTATTATTATTTTTAAACTTGAAGTTTTGTCTGTGGAAAAAAAAAATTCATCCAAGAACTACTCTAAACTAGATTTTGGCAACTTGAAAAAAATATTAATTTTTTTTTCAAAAATCGATCATATTCCATGAACAAATATAGATCAATCCGCAGGATTGTATAATGGCGCAAGATTGATTATCACAAGACCTGAAAATCGGGTAATTGAAGCTAAAGTATTATCAGGAAAAGTGGCTGGAGGCGTAGTTTTTATCCCAAGAATACACTTACTCCATCTGATGCAAGAATTCCTTTTAAGTTCTAAAGAAGGCAATTTCCAGTCATGATATCTTTTGCCATGACCATTAATAAAAGCCAAGATCAATCATTGTGTAATGTGGGATTATTTTTGAAGAAGCTGATGTTTCCTCATAGACAATTATATGTTACACTATCACGAGTAACAACTAGAAAATGGTTGAAGATTTTATGTTATGATGAAGATGGGAATATTGCACGTGATGCTACAAATGCAGTGTATAAAGAAGTTTTTCGTAATTTAGAGGATAAAAGTTTGTAATGAATAAGTAGATGAAATGAGCAGTAACAACAAGTGTCATGTACATACTCAGAATATAGATACGCATCTTAAAGCCAAACATAAGTTGATAAACATTCTTCTATATTTAATCTTTTTTGATATATCTAATGCAGCTTAAGTAAATTCCTAGTCATAATTTAATACTTTTATTTACTAAAATATCTATTTATATTTGTAGGCACTCACTTTATTTAAATTGTCAGTTTCAAAAAGATGGATTGGCAACCATCATTTCACTTTTCATTGGTTGATGAGATGCTTAATTGGAAGTGCAAGACATAGATTCTTAGTGGTGTTCATTTTCAAGAAGATATTCACAGATAAAATATAATCTATAAAATTAATATTTGATAAGTTATACCTAAGTATTTCCCCTATATCAGATGTAGTTGTAGTACTTATGAACAGACGCAAGGATCTTTTTCTTCTTGATTTTCCCGCAACAAACTAAAATAGGGACAGTGAATCTTATATCACTATCTCCACTTCTCTTTTTGGGGCTCAATGTTCTACTGTTGCTGGGTAGAATATGTGCTAATGTTTGAGTATCAAGTGTAACAAGGCGGTCTGCTCGAGAGGCTTTGCAGATTCTTTTTTTCACTTCTCAAAATAATATCGACATCAGCGACTTGAGATCTTTCTGATGTAGATAGTTGTACGTGCTGCTGGATTTTTAGTATTGGTAGTCGTTGGAATGTACCATTCTTATATGTATGGTTGGGAGTGGATTCATTGTCTTCTCTTGTATTATGTATTAATACACCAAAACTTATTACTTGCTAGCGATGAATTATGTGTTGATTGAACTTGAGAATAAGGGTGTAAATAATAGCAGCTGCTTGTCTCTCTATCTTTTCATCTATAATGCAATTTTTCATATTAAACAACTTTAGAGGATATAGTTTAAATATTTCTAAATCACATGAATGATTTGGCAGGCATACTATATATTGGATGAACTTGTGATTGCTGGTGAACTCCAAGAATCAACCAAGAAATGATGCATTCGCAGGGTAATGATACAATATTCTTAACTAATCTTCAAACTGAATCCTGTCGAGGCTGCCAAAGAAGAGGCAAGTTCTATTAGTAACATTATCGTTGTTGGGTTTTGTTAATTAAAACGACAGAGGTGCGAATGTAAAATGGTGGGAAAAGAAATAGAGAGAAAAGAAACTTTGAATTAGTTTATTTTACAAAGGGACTTTGTCCCTCACTGGATAGAAAGACGAAAATTCTTGTGCTTATATATGGAAGCACTTGTTCTAGCTCTTAAAGAGTTGAGAAGAGAGAAAGTTTTGCGCTATCGTCGTTCGTTCGGCTCGGATTCGGATTCGGATTCATATTTGGTCAATTGGTATGATTGATTGATAATTTTTTGAACCAAATTTATTTTCCTTTTAAATTATTTAATATTTTCTTTTCTAATATTTTTGCACGAAAAATATGAATTTGAAAATTCGCAGATTTGTTTTTCAACGGTCGAATCGCGACCAAACATTCCATTCTAACAGAAATTCAAATAATCTCTGCGGAATAGATACCTTATCAACGAACAGGCACCTTTACACTTGTTGGGACTCAACTTCGCTGGCTATAAATAGAGAGGCTTAGCCTCATTTTCCACCACCAAAATATGAAAATCTCTCTCCCTATATCTTCTGCATTCATCATCGTTTTTAAAGCAAAAATATAAGGATTTTGTATTATTTGCTCTGGCGTTTCAGTTCGCCGAAGTTCTGTGATTTGAAGTGCCGCTATCACTAAATAGTTATTTCGTTCTACCTTGGGAGGAAATAATCCGAAACCTTGGGAAACTGTGAGGAACTAAATTCTTAAGAACACACAAGAAACTTGTGGGCTCGAAATTTTCTGTTTTTGTTATCTTAAACTAACGTCTCCTGATTTTTTGATTTTGGATACATAATACTAACAATCGAGTATGTATTGTTCAAAGTCCAGATCACACAATACCAATATGGAGAGTTGAGCACTCATCAACTACAGAAACTCATAGGATTACAACATATGAGTTAGAAGAGTTTCCTGATGGAAGATGCATGCCGATCTCCAACTCAAGAAAATGGATTCACCGAGTCATTACACAAATGATCTTTTGCAAATTATATATCATGTGGTAGAATTCACATTTTTTGCAGTATAAACAACAATTTTTCCATTAATGTGGAACCTGCACCTTATAATTTAGTGTTGGAATCAGTATAGATACAATCACGGTTTTACAGAACGACATTGGCGAGGAAAATTAAAAGGACCATCTGATCTTTCTCTGCTGGACCATTTGATCTTTCTTTAATGATTTAATACCCTCAAACCCACCTAAGCTATATTATTTTTGTCAGTTTCCTACCTAAACTATCGAGTGTCCCCGAAAACCCCCTGAACTATATCCCCTTCGTATAAAAACTCCCCTGTCGCTTATGGTGTAGTACGTATGATACATGTTCTTTTTAAATTATAAAACATACCATGTGGCATGCCACGTGAGTAAATAGTTTAATTAATCCTAAAATTCACTTAATTAGCCTAAAATTAATTAATTACTCTTAGTAAAAAAAAAAGGGTGGGTACACACGTTAATATCAGTAAAATAAAATATTTTACCCTAAGTCTTTTACCCGTTCCCATCAGAGAGGGAGACTCTCATCGGAAACTCGTCGCTGCTATGTCGTTGATATCTTCCTCCGATTTCTCTTCAAAAACACTCGTTGCTACTATCGATGCTTCTTCAAAACTAGTCGCTGCTATGTCGAATTGAGAACAAACGAGAAGTTTTGCTGGTGAATCAGAACAAAATTAAAACTTAGGGTTTGCTGGTGAAAAAGGGACCTCCGATTCTTTGAAGAATCTAAAGATTTACAAATATAATTGCTTCAATACAAGTTTTATTCGTTATTCACGATTAATTTTGTTGCGAAATTATGATATTTATGCTGCGATTTAGTTCAAAAATGGTGAAAAATTTGGGTTGTTTTTTTGAGGTGTTACATTTTCCTGCTTGTCGATGTTTGTTTGTCAAATAAATAGTTCCATGCATGCTTAGTGACTGATTTCGGGTCTTTCTATGTTGCATTAATAAAGTGTTGTTTGTATTTTTGGCCTTATTCTTTTCTGTTTTTATTGTTATTTTAGGGTAATGGCAGACAAATATTTGAATTTGAGATTTCATATTGGTGGTATGTTTGTGAGTGAGTTAGGGCCGGTTTATGTTGGGGGGAATATTAAATATGCCTTTAATGTGGACACGGACAAACTCTTTATCTCAGAAATTATTGATTATGCCAAGGATTTTGGGTTTACCAATGTAGGAAAAATGTATATTGTATATTCTAAGGGTGGCAGTTTGGTAGAATTGAAAAATGATAGGTAGTTGTTGGTACTTGCTGAGCTATTAAGTAATAAGGATACAATAGATATTTATGTATGCCATAAAGTAGATAATATGGTCCAGAATAGTCATGTGACTAGTGGGGTCGTTGAAGAATCTTCCAGTAGGGTTGTTGAAAGTTTTAATGCACCTTTAGGGTCCCGAATTAAAAATATTGATTGTAGTGGTCAAATAGAACCCCTTGAACAGTCACATCTTGTAGAAAAACTTCCTGGAAAATCCTTAGTAGATGAAGATGATTCTGACATAGAAGATGAAGAGTTAGAGGAAGATGACATAGGTAATGCTGCAGATAGTGATA
Source organism: Nicotiana paniculata (assembly GCA_005239505.1). Lineage (NCBI taxonomy): Eukaryota > Viridiplantae > Streptophyta > Magnoliopsida > Solanales > Solanaceae > Nicotiana > Nicotiana paniculata. The sequence goes on from ML339423.1 coordinate 28,744, forward strand.
AATCTAGCAGTTCTGATGATGAAGAGCATGAGGCTGATTATGGTAGTGATGTGCATGAAGATTTGAACATAGTTAAAACAGATTTAAAGGCTTATAAAAAGAAAAAAAGAGCACCAAGAAAGAAAGTCGTTGTTGAGTATTTTCTTAGACCAGTTGGGATAGATCCAGGTTTTGAAGTTATAGAAAAATATTTCAGGTAAGTTAGTTGGTGATGAACCTTTTTATGACAGTTCAGATGCTGATAGTTTTTAGAGTAACAGTGACAATGAGAGTGGTGGGAACTTGAAAGCTAGGAAGGAGAACAAGAGGGTAATGTATGATCCAAAATGGGATAAGGCGGTTTGGCAACTTAACATGGTCTTTGAAAATGTATATAAGTTTAGGGAAGCTATCACCAGGTATGCAATAGAAAGGGGTTGTGAGCTCGAGAAGATTATAAATGATAAAAACAGAGTTAGGGTAAAATGCAAAACTAGTGGATGCCCTTGGTTGTTGTTTGCAAGTAGAGAGCCCAAATCTGTTGACTTCATTATCAAAACTTATAATCCTAGGCATAATTGCAACAAGACCAACACAAATTTAATGTGCAATACCAAGTATCTTGCAAAGTACTATAGAAGTAGGATAATTTCACAGTTGTGCATAAAGGGTTGGGAGATGCAAGATTTGGCAAGAGAGGATTTGGGTTTATATGTTGGGAAAAAAATTTGTTTGAAATCTAGGAAACAAGTATTGAAAGAAGTGATGGGTAATCATGTAAAGGAGTTTGGCAGGATTTATGATTATACAGATGTGCTCCTTCAATCAAATCCAGGCAGTACATCTATGGTAAAAGTGATAGATTCGGAAGATGGGAAAAAATTATTTCACTCCTTCTACATTTGCTTTGCTGCCATGAAAGGGGATTTATTGAAGGGTGTAGAAAATGTATTGGGTTAGATGGTTGTTTCTTGAAGGGAATATCTAAGGGGCAGCTACTTGTTGCTATTGCAAAGGATGGGAACAACCAAATGTTTCCAATAGCATGGGCTGTAGTTGGGACAGAAAGTAAAGATACATGGTGTTGGTTTATAAGGATTTTGAAGTCTGATTTGGAGATCAATGATAAAGGTGCTAAATTGACAATCATTAGTGATATGCAAAAGGTACTATCTGTTGTGTAAACATCTGGGCTGTTTTTATCTGTTTATGTTGTGTTCTTCACTGATTTTTATCTGTTTATGTTATTTTCTTCACTGGTTGATTGCAATGTGAATGAACTTTAGGCTTTAGGTACATATTAAATACAGTGTGTGTTGAAACATATTTGTAGTTTTTTTTTATTAAGTGTATTTATATAGAAACAAGTACTAGTATATTATATTTTTCTAGCACCTACTCACATTGTTTTTATTTGATTGGGATTGATTGGGCCTGTTTCTATATATGCTAAGGGAGTGGCTCACTCACAAAAATCAACCTCTACAAAGAGATCAAAGGATGACTCACAAGCATCTACTAGTAAGAAGAACGCTAAAGCTAAGGGTGATAAAGGAAGAAGCAATAGCAACATTGTGCAGAACTCACAAAACTCAGATGTACAGCAATCTCAAGTTTTAGATCTCCACATTCTCAAGTTTCAGATGTGCAATAATCTCAAGCAAGCAACAGTACATTTAAGAGGCCAAGAGTAGTGGGACATGGAGTATTTGTCAGCAAAAGTGGCTATACATATGTTGAGGTAATTAGTAGTTTGGTTGGAAGTTTTGAGGTTGCATTAAACTCTATTGTTTGATATCTGTTTTTTTAACTTAATTTTCAGCAAGGGAGGCCTGTTAGTAGGGCAATTAACAGTGGAATGATCGATGGATCAGTTGAAAGTTCAGTTGTAGTGACCGGTGATCTTGGTTATAAACCAAGTAAAGGCTGAAATGGAAGGGAAAGCAAGCAATCACAACTAGACAACTTCAACATAGAAGTACTTTACTACAGTATATACGGTCAAAATCACCAAAAGCTAATGAAAAAAATGGAGGTGTTTGAGTTTCAACACTCCTCTTTTGGGAACTATTGTATACCGATACTATGATTTTGTTTTGGATAATATTTTTGTGGTGCAAGTTATGAAGTAAACTATTAAAAATTATTTTGCTTCAAGCACCTTATGGGATGTAAATATTGTTGCAAGATATTACCTAGCTTAATGTTCTTTTCCATTTCAAGCTTAATGTTCTTTTCCATTTACAGTATGTCACTTATGAGGACTATAGTTGAAGTTGTCAAGGTACTGTGTGTTGTTTTAAAATTAAAAATGGCAGTGTCACTTATATAAAGGAGCTTTGTTTTCATTATTTTATATTGAGTGTTAAAATTAAAAATGGCAGTGTCAAAGAGCAACAAGAAGAAGCAGCAATATTACATAGCAGAAAAGAGCTCGTTCTCAAATGACAAACCAAAGTTTCATATTACACTTCCTAGCAATTGAAACACTTCCTAGCATTTGAACAACCAAAAATAGACATTGAAATATATACTAATAATAAGCAGCATCTTCAACATTTTCTTCTTCTTCAATTCGGCCTCGAGTTCCATTTTATCCTTCTGTAAGCTAAGAATTATCACCTTACATTGGCCTGAAAATTCCGGATCATACCACTGGAAAAATCCACAAGCCACACGATCCTTAGCCTGAAAAGTTTAACCAAACCATTATAAATAAAATCAAAATTTAGCCATATTATATCACATAAAATATGATGATTTGAAAGATGATTACCCCATAGTACTTGCATCCAAAAACACGTCTTTCTGGGTTAGCATTTGTCGTTGATGGTCTCAAAGAAGCAGGCTGCCCACAACCACAAAACACATTAAACCTCATGACTCTTCTACAATAGGTGCTCTTCTTTCAAATTAATTTGGTTAACAATGAAGGATGGATAAAATACGAAAGATAAAATATAAACTCAATAAGCAGAGAGAGAATTTCAAATGTATTAAGATTAAAAGAGATAAAAAGGGTAAAGAAATGGTGAAGAAAGGTGAAGAGATGGTGAAGAAATGGAGAAGAAAGGTGAAATAATAGAGAAGATGGTGTAATTTAAAGAAAAGGTGATAAAATATAAGTTTTTTAAAGAAATGTGCTAATTAGCCGATATTCATGCTGTCAGGTGGGCCCCAAATCATGCTAATTTTTAACTTTCACGCGCTTTTGAGGAACTGATTTCAAACACTGTGCCACATAAGCGACGAAGGGGTTTTCATACAAATGGGGATATAGTTCAGGGGGTTTTCGGGGACACTCGATAGTTTAGGTAGGAAACTGACAAAAATGGTATAGTTTAGGTGAGTTTGAAGGTATTAACTCTTCTTTAATTTACTGCTCTTCGTTGATACTCCGTCATTCATATCATGAAGCACTGAAGCTACATATACAGTAACACATCAGTAAAAGATACAGTTAACTTCAACAGATAAATTAGGAAAGATAAATACTTTATCTATCTGTCAAGTTGCTTCCTTTTATCAATGAACACAAAGAAGGTGAATAATGAACTATCATTCAATATGACTTTCTTCCTTATAAATTGTACTCAAAATTTGATGTTTAGTTTTTTTTATATTTGTTTATAGTTCTTGGAGAGCACCATACTTCTAAGCTAGCTTCACAGCTACCGGAGAAATTTCTTAGAATAATATTGTCATTTGGTCTTGAATCATACTTAGGCCCCAATATTAACCATACGAAATTCAACTATTTATTTTTTATTTTAATTCTTTTAAATTCGGTTGCTAATGTTATTATGTAATATACATATGTTTCTATTGTCTTTCTCCTTTTTTTTTCTTTTGTATTGATCTGTGCATCACGGGGGTACATGTACTAGTTTATTTGGTTAAGATCGAGTTACATAAGTCCACGCACCAAGCCACTAAGTATAATATTTTGTTTAATTAGTTACTTGATTAGCTAGTTTTTGTATGGGGTTCTTTGCTTTCCCGGTATAGTCAGTATCCCACTTTGTTTTCATTTTCAAAATATTTTGCTAGTGTTTGGACATAGATTGGGTTGAAACTTGAGAAAAGAGTTGTTGAAGTTATGTTGACAAATAATCTCTGAAAATTAAAGTTGTGTTTGGACATAAATTTTATTTTCAAAAAGAAAACTTGAAGTTTTTGAGTAGAAAAAAAAGTTCACCTAAGAACTAGCCTAAACCAGATTTTGGCAACTTGAATTTTTTTTTATTTTTTTTAAAAATGATCATATTCCATGAACAAATAATGATTTTTAAAAATTTTTCAAAATCTATGGCCAAACGGGAGCTTAATCTATCATTAATATTTTGCAAGTTTTAAAAACATTAATTAAGATTTAAGAATTTACTTAAAGATTCATGCAAATGTATCATGATTTTATAGAGTACAATTTTTTTCCATTAATCATTACTAAACACAAACACTATAGTATATCTTTATAACGACCCGACCGGTGATTTTGAGCCTTAGCGCATTATTCGGTGGTTTGAGGCCTTGAGTAGTTTCCCACACTCCGGAGCAGCGAGATCAGGTTGGTCAGGTTCCAGGGGTCATGGCAGCACAACCTGGGATCCCAGTTCCGCCCGTGGTTAGGGCAGCAGCATCTGAGGAGGAACAACTTAGACTCGAGAGGTACAAGAAGTACCACCCTCCTGCCTTCAGTGGATTGGCGACATATGATGCCCAGAGTTTCCTGGAGGAATGTCACCGTATTCTTCGTACTATGGGTATTGTGGAGACGAACGGGGTTGCTTTCGTTACGTTCCATCTCCGAGAAGCGGCTTATCAGTGGTGGAGGGCATATGAGTTGGGTAGCCCGGCCGAGTCAGCTTCACTTACATGGGGTCAGTTTTCAGAGATGTTCTTGAGTCAGTTTGTACCTCAGTCCCTCCGAGATGCATGGCGTGCGTAGTTTGAGCGGCTGTGCCAGGGCACTATGTCAGTATCAGAGTATGCCATCAGGTTCAGTGATTTGGCCAGGCATGCACCTACTTTGGTTGCTACAGTTAGAGAGCGTGTTCGCAGATTCATTGAGGGCCTCAGGCGTGATATTCGATTTAGCATGGCTCGGGAGTTAGAGACGGATGTTTCATTTCAGTAGGTGGTAGGGATTGCTCGCAGAGTTGAGGGCATGCTGGATCGTGAGAGAGACGACAGGCGGGACTATGATAGAGGTCAGATGAGGTCAGGATAGAAAGGTCAGAGAGGTGAGGAGGCCTCGTAGGCCGGAGAGATTTACTGGTCCTTATTATGAAGGCAGGGTACGACACGGTAGAGGTTTTATGGGTCAGCCAGTTCAATTTGTATTGCTGGTTTCGCATGGGGTTTCAGGTACTCATGGGTCTCAGAGTACTCGGGCCACGCACTTTCCACAGCCATGTCAGTAGAGAGGTTGTGTTTGAGTTTGGATATATCGGCCACAGGGTGAGAGATTGTCCAAGCTTCGGGCAGATGTGTTACATCAGGGCATTCAGGAGAGTAGAGGGCGCCCAAGAGGGGGAGGCCCGACCCGTGATGTGTTTCGTATCTTAGGCTGGAGACCGTTGTGCCAGATGTTATAGTACAGATATGTTTTGTTTTGTTATAGAGGGGCACCATTTGTATTTCATTATAACTCTATTGGTCAGGACGAGTTCCCTCATTGTTGTTTTGTTTATGAGTGAGTTTCATGCTTTGCACTCTATTTTTGTGTTTGCTCCTGTTGGGAGATTCTGTGAGTGGTAGCCCATGTCTATTGTTTGTCTCTATTCAGTATTGAGAGATATGAGAATAGTAGTAAATTCCTGTAGTCCAGTATGGTAGATTTGATGTGATTCCTGAGTATAGTTGTTACGAGCTGTGATTCTTATGCTCCGCTGGTGTAGGGGCCAGCACGTGTCGTAATTTTGTTGAAGGAAGTGATCTAGAAATAAAAATTTCCAGTTGGTGGGTTATATATATCCTATTTGCGATTATAATAGAGAACGAAACCCTCGTGATTTTGTGTATTTTGAAGTGTTTGAACCGGGCGGTGTACCGTGATGTAAGATATGCCAGGATGGGGTCTTTGTGATTTGTTCATGTGTTTTAGTTCCTTCCTAGTTATGTTGTTGTGTAAGTTAGCATTGATAGAGAATTGTGTCTGTCGGGCTTGTTTGATAGTTTCCTTATCTGTTCCTCCTTTCATATTCAGTTATTTTCATTTTGTGCTCCTTGAGTTTTATCTTGCGGGGTGTGTGCCCGGTGGAGTTAGTTGTGGCTTGGTGATTTGGGTGTCAAGGTTATGAAGTCTTCGTGTTTCTTGCATTATTATCAGTGCGATGGAGGTTGGGAATATAGTTCTATCAGACATGAGGCTAATTGCCAATGCTGAGTTGATTTCGGGTAGTTTCGGTGATCAAAAGTGCTATTGAGCCTATGTGTGATGTGCTATGTTGTGTGGTTGTGCCTTCTGGGCAAAGACCTGAGTTGATGCAGCTGGTTGAGGCTAATGCCGGACATGGATTTAGAATCGGGTCTTTTGGAAATGAGTAGAAAGTGAGGAATTGAGGTATGAGGCTTATCGATGATGATGAGAAGGCTATATGGCAGTTGTCATGGTGTCATCAGGCTTATGTAGGTTGGGGTGACGTGGGATCACCCGCGAGTGTGTGTTGGAAATGAACAATCAGTGATTTGATGAGTTCAAGTGAATCTTAGCACGTTCGAGGACGAACATTTGTTTAAGAGGGGGAGATTGTGATGACCCAAAAGGGTCAGCCCGTATATTCTATCTAATTTTGTGTTTCGAGGTCGTGAAAATCTCCTTCTATCTCACATCAATTTGCGTGCGCAGCCCGAGCGTGTAGGCGGGAAGCCTTTATGTGAAAAGCTGATAAAAATAAAAATTTTGTATTGAAAATTTGAATAAAATTGACTTCAGTCAATGTTTTTGGTAAACGGACCTGGACCCGTGATTTGACGATCCCGGAGGGTCCGTAGAAAAATATGGGACTTGGGTGTATGCCCGAAATCGGATTCCGAAGTCCCAGGGTCTGAGAAATAAATTTTTAGAGAAAATTGTTTTTTGAAAAATATAAAGGTTTTCGAAAATGAAATTTGAGGTGAAACCTGTGATATCGGGCCCGCATTACGATTTCGGAGCCCGGTACAGGTTCGATATGATTTATATGTGTTATCTGTGAAATTTGGTAAGAAACAAACTTAGTTTGACGTAATTCGGACCTTAAATGCAAAACTTAATGTTTATAGAAGTTTGAAGAATTTTCATGGAATTTTAGTTTAATTCATCGTGTTAGTTCTGTTTTATGTGGTTTGAAACCTCGAGCGAGTCCGTGTTAGGTTATATGACTTGTGTGCGTGGTTGGATGGGGTCCCGGGGGGCCTCAGGTACGTTTAGGATGCTCATCGGGTGTTATTAGAACTTGGGAGACAGCTGAACCATTGCTGGTTCTGGTGTCTCGCACCTACGATGAACCTTCCGCAGGTGCGGACACGCAGGTGCGGCGAGGAGCTCGCAGGTGCGGAACTTAGCCCAAACCCCCAATCCTCGCAGGTGCGATTAGTTTTCCGCAGATGCGAGCCGCGGGTGCGGCCATTTGACCGCAGGTGCGACCCCAGGCGCAGGTGCGGAATTTCTGGGCAATTATATCAAATCCGAGGGTTTATGTTATTTTCACCATTTTCAAATTGGGGAGCTCGGGAGAGGAGATTTTTGGAGGCTTTTGCACCTGGGTAACTTGGGTAAGTGATTTATATCCCTTATAGACCAATTTCCATGATTCCAATCTTAAATCCAACCTTTAATTTCGAAAATTTTGGGTAGAAAATGGGATAAACTTCATAGACAGAATTATTGAGTTTTGATTGGATTTTTGAACTCCGATTTGAGAGATTTTCATATGTTTAGACTCGTGAGCGAATGGGTTTCCGGAAAATATAATTTTTACCCAATTCAGAGACGTGGGCCCGGGAAACTTTTTGGGTAATTTTCTTAATTTCGCGTCCTAGCTTCGAATTTATTAGTTAAACTAGTTGCTTGTAGTATTATTTACACGATGCTATTGATTTGATTAGATTTGGTCCATTGGGAGTCAGATACCCGTGGCAAGAACGTGATTTCAAGTTTGATTTGAGTGGTTGAGGTAAGTATCTTGCCTAACCTTTTGTGGGGAAAATTTCCCCTTAGGATTTGAGTCTTCTATGTTGATTGTAGTCCGTGTATGCGAGGTAACGAGTGCATGCTCGGACTTGTTTGTGGAAAGTTGACCCTTTAGGAATCTTAGGTCCTTATATTCGTCAAGTATGAATTGTCCTTAGCATGATTGAATTTCCTAATTTCTAGTGTCATCCTTATTTTCTTAAGTGTGGAAGTTCTTACTTTCGGATTTACTCCTAATTGACTTATCTGAAGATTTTTATTTCCTTTACTATCATGCTATGTCTTCTTAACTGCTGATCTCAAATTTGCAATTATCTTCATCTCAACCTATAATTTTTTGGGTGTTAAATGAATTTATGATTATTCTCTGTTGCTTGTCCTTAAGTTGAAATTGTTGAATATTCTCGTAACTGCTCAACCTTAAAAGAAGTTTAGATATTCTATACCTTCGTGACTTGCCCTTATATGGGGTTATCGGATTTGGGTTGATTTCTTGTTATTCACCCGTGTAATTAGGTGCGGCTATTACATGATATTTTTCTTCCTTGTTGAGTGATTCGTAATATGCCTAGCTCTCCTCATTATGTTTGTTTCTCGTGAAATGGTCTTGCCTATATTGTGGTCGAAGGTTCTTGAGTTGATGTATTAATTGTATTTTGGACTGTTGCCATTGTTGTTGTTGTACTTGTTGTGGTGATGTACGAGGTTTCTGCCGTGCGGTCGTTGATATGAGGATTTGCACGAGGTTTCTGTCATGCCGTGTTTACTACTTATATTGCACATGCGGCGTAAGGCGGGATACGAGATTGAGTGTTGCACATGTGGCGTGACAAGGTGGGAACATGTTTATGCACGTGTGGCAAAACAAGGCGGGCATATACTTTACTATTGCACACGTGGCGTGACAAGGTGGGTTATGTCAGGGATTGGTTGTGATACTTGTGTTGGCCTGGGGACATTCCTTGCTGTTGATATTGTGTACTGGAATGCTTACCGTGTGAATTTATTCGTGTGGAAACTTATGAGATGAAAATGTACGTGTTGCCCCTTTTGTTTTTCTTATGTCTATTGGTTGTTGAAATCACGTTAGGACACCTGCACAAGCATACACGTAGTCAAGTACTACTAATGGATTCAGGATTCCTTGTTGTCGTCAAGTATAGATACTCTTGTTGTGCTTACCGTATGGGTGGGAATGACCCAATTGGCACCTGAGTCGTCCGTGCAGTTAGTACTCGAATGAGGGCGCAAGATGCCAAGTGTTAGGGTTCGAATATTGGGACCCGTAAATGGTGATTTGTCCGAGGTTCGGAACCTCATGGAGATGACTATGAATTTGATGTAGAAGTGGTTGAAGTTGTTGAGTCATCCCATGTACGTGTTGCATACTTATACGCCGGATTTGTTTGTGTTCTATATAGTCTTGTGTTACTTCATGGTCTTTCCGCTGATATTTATTGTTTTCCTTCTATATCGAATTCACTGTCTCGTTAGCTATATTGCGTAGCCTTTATGTGTATATCACCATTTCCCTGATTCCTATATTGATACTTGTTCAGTTTTATTTGACCAGGGGGTGTTTTGACTAGTCCTCGTCACTACTTCACCGAGGTTAGTCTTGATACTTACTGGGCACCGCTGTGGTGTGCTCATACTACTCTTCTACACATTTTTTGTGCAGATTCCAGGTTTTCGCATAGCCGGCCAATTGATTGTCAGTACCGCGGTTGCTATTGTGGAGACTCAAGGTAAAACCGCTTCAACATTCGCGGTTTCGGAGTCACCATCTTATATTTTTGTTTGCACTGTTGTACTTATTTTTGAACAGTGGTATTTCTAGGAGTTTTAGTGTAAATTTTTAAAAGCTTATGACTTGTACTTCCGGGTTTTGGGAATATACAATGTGTACAGAATCACTTGCTTCAGAAAAATATTAGATTTTATTTAATTATTGTTGATTATTCCACGAATATTAGGCTTACATAATCCTTAAGACTAGGTTCCATCACGATACCCAACAGAGGGAGATTTGGGTCGTGACAGAATACGAGATTGAGAAATTTATATCGTTAAAAGAAATTTTGAAAGATTATGTTGGTTACCGTTTTATCCCACTATTATTGTTGTGCTTCATATCTGTTTAGGATTCAGTGTACTGCTTTATTGGACCTCTAAGAAGTGTCGATGTTGGCCCCTCGTCACTACTTCTCTAGGGTTAGGCTAGATGCTTACTGAGTACACATTGATTTACGTATTCATACTACACTTTTGCACTAAATATGCAGGATCTGACAGGTTCATTTGGTGGACATCTGGGCACGTAGGCGCAGCTGCTGAGGAGACTTTATGATGAGCAGCATTCCAGGATACGTATCTTAGCCCACAGGGTCTCCGTCGTACTATTTACTTCATCCTGTCTTATTTACATTCCAGACAGATGTTGTATTATTATTTTACTCCTTAATAAATGCCCATGCACTTGTTGCATCGGATTTTGGGGATATTCTAGTTGATGCTTACGGATTTTACATATTATTATCACCTTTTATTTTATGCAATACTAATTATGTATGTACCCCGTGAATTTTAAAGAGGTAAATTTACCTTACTTAATAAAAGTTTAGGATTTTGAAAGTAATAAAATGAATAATATATGTGATAGTTCATCGTTGATTTGTCTAACGGTAACGTTGGACGCCATCACGACTTATAATAGATTTTGGATCGTGACACTCTCAAAGTCTTCAACATTAATAAAAAGGACGCTAGCTTCATTATATTGCTGTATTTATTAGTTGTTATTCTCCCTCGTATCGACAACAATGATTTTAAAGTAAATATTAATGAAAGGATTTTTCGGGACACATTATTTTAATAGCTATAAGAAGTTTCAGATATCCCACATTTAATAACAATATAATAAGTGAAGCCTTGGACGACCATAGGTATTTTTGTAATTTAGTGCAAAGATGTTTCTAGAATTTGTACGCACACAAACCATCTAAGTGATTCTTTTGCTTTACCAAGTTTGCATCAAACAAATCCCTTCGCCTTCAGTTTTATAGCGTAACCTGTTTTCTTTGGAAAAGTATCCTCTAACAATAAGAAAAAAGTATTCTTCTTATTCATACATTATTCTTTTGCCTGCTTATATTCTTCTACTTTCTTTACTTAGATCTTTGGGCTTTTTTCTGTTTTTTTGGGGGTTTCACCAATGACTTTTCGGTTTCCTATCCAAAGAGGGAGGGAAATTTATATATTCTTTGTCTTTCTACGTGTATTTCAAAGTAAAATTCCTGGGTTTTGTCTACTTTGATTTTCACTTAGTTGTTTTCTATGTTGCATTTGTTAGCTACACCTTGAGATAAAGAGTGGTTGGAACTTGCTACATTAGTATCTGTATCTCTTCCTTTTTTTGAAAACAAAATCTAGGATATCTTGAACTTTTAGCTAATTCTGAATTTCTCACATGCATGTCAATAATTTTCTCTGATTTGCTCGTGCAGATGTTTTTTTCCTTGCCATCAACCAATTTTACTTACATCACTATTGTATTTTTGAACTAGGTTACTCTTTTCTCTCTCAAAATCATTATTATTATATGTCTCTTTTTTATGACAGACTAAACAAAAAAGTTTGTCACTGTTTTGGCACTTCTTTTGAAAGATGAATTTCAGTTGATTTTTCTAAAAGATTGAGTTAAGTTAAATTTGTTGAGGATAATGTTCATTCTAATCAACATATTTTCTCTTTGATGAATTCCCGATTTAGATAAATAGTTTTAATAGTATTCTTATATGTTTTTTCAAAAATGAATCTCAAAGACGCGGTGATGATATTTGCTTATCCGCGCATTAAAACTATTAGGACGTAGATAACCAAACCTGCATTTTGGCTTGACAATCCCTGGATGGTATGTGAACTAAGGCATCTCAATCATTTGCAACATGTTCTTTGTGATCCATTTAGTTGGAATATACACAAAATTTGGATTTCACAGGCTTTTGAAGCTGGAATTTTCTCTAGGTGGGAAAAAAGGGACAATACTTCCGGCTGTAAGAGGTAAGACCTGCACTTTGTTGTTCTAATGTTATATGCTTAGTTGTAGTGATACAGTACATACATGCAAATATACAAAGCAATTGAGTTAAAACTAGAAAAGATAATTGATGTCAAGAATTTGAGCTATACGAATGATAAACTTTGTTGTGAGGGCTAATTTTGACCCTCCTTTTTAAAATTAATTTATTCACGTTTGACAATTTACAATAAATATTTTAAAGTTTTTTTCTATTACTGAATATCTATTTTTATAAGTTAAGTAAGTATTAGTTTCAAAATTAATCACATAGTACTAATATTGTATAATTACAAATGTAATTACTATTATAAAAATACCTTCTGTATATTTATTATATAGGTTTTATAATTTCACAAAATTACTCCTTAATTAGGTTACTATATTAATATTTTAAAATTAGTGCTATAATTCAAAATACGTGTCATTTATATAATTAGTAACATATAATAATTATAATTTTACCGCATTTTTGTTAAAATTGTTAAGATTATTTAAATTAATTTTAAGGGGGTTTAAAACTAAAAGTCTACAATTGCAATTCCTTGAAAATAAAGTGGTTATTCCCTAAATTAAAATCAGCCCAAATCCGAAAATACCCAGTCCCAACACCACATCCCTTTCCAACTTGGCTATCCTTGCCATTACCTCTCAACCAATCACGACCTGACACGTCACTCTCTAATCCCACTCACAAAATAAACACAAGCAATCTGAGGCGTTGATTCAAATCATCAACGGTCACAAATTATCCCTACTTTCCAAATTAATCTCGACCTATTATTAGGTATTATCTCAACGTTGGATCACACAGATCCAACGGTCCCCATATTTTCCCAGAATTGATTTTCTAAAAATGTAACACCCACATTTATTAGGGTCGTTGATCAAATGATCCAACGACCCAAATACCCCCCTCCCCCCCCCCCCCCCCCCCCCCCCCCNAATCATTTTCCCTGTTGCCCAGCCGCCTCCTTTCCGTTTACCCTCTTAAGTCTCTCAAACTCTAAACCTAATCAATCGCACAAATTTTGCACCAATTTGTGCAAATTCACAAATCGACTCTCGAATCATCCCTCTTATTCACCAGCCGCGATTCCCGCCGATCCTTTTCCATTTCATCACTAGAAATTAAAATGCCCATATTTTGAAACCCTAAGCTTAAAGGGGAAAGCAAATCGCTTGAGCTCTGTACGATCTTTCAAATCAAATCCTGAAATCACCTTTGTCTCCTGAAATCCATGATTCCTGCTGAAAATTCCTTTTTCAATCACAAAGTTCAAAACCCTTCGAGTCTGGAAACCCTAGCTTGAAGATGTAACTTCAAATCGGCTAAATCCTCTCTCGCTTCATCAAAATCGGAGCATGAATGGAGATTTTCGGAGGTTCATCAGGAGGATTCTTTACCCAGAGGTCAAATGCAGTTACCTCTAGGTTTTAAGCTTAACCGGCGGTCCTATGCCTTCAACAACTCACTCCACTCCAGTACTCAGGTAAAATCACTACAGCATTTCACCCCTCCGTCTTTGATTTTAACTCGATTTTCTATTATCATCTACCATGCGTCACTTTCCACTACTAATTTTAAATTCATCATTCCTTAGAGCATTGAATGCACTATAAAAGGAGGTTTCAATGCTCTCACCTAGAAAACAAAAACCAACACAATCTAACACGAATGAACACGCACAGAAAAAAAATATTAAGCAATTAGGGTTCCTGGTCTTAGGTATCTTACTATCTTTCTCTCTTTTGTCGAGTTCTTTGATGGTTCAAGCTTGAAGGTTCCTAGGATCTTTGAGCAACAAAAGAATTCATTTGGTCTACTGCCTTTAAGAAGGTCAGCACCTTTCTCTTCTTTTTTTTGTTCATCTCTCTGAATGATTTAGATATGTCGATCTGCAGATTATAATTATGCTATATGATTTTTATATGTTTGATAGTTATGTTATGTTAGTGTGACAATCTCTTATGATTAGCTTGTTCTGTTATGATTCCTTAAGTGATAATCGATTAAGTCATAAATGTTAATTATTGATCTTTGTTTTGAGTTCTCCTACAGTCTCCATGCCTAAATTATTATATGTTCATGTCCAATACAAACCTCGTTGTTCTCAGTGAATTATAGTACACACATTTCTGTTTATTGTACTTCTGTAATTTTATGAGTCTTTGGAAGCTAAGTTCACTACCTGATAGTTATTGCTAAAATGAAACTTGAACTTGTTCATCAAGACTTATGTTCGCCTACTTCTTAATCTTACGTTTCAATTGAAATGTCTAATTATCTTCTTGTCTACCTGTATTTTTGTTAAACTGTCTCTGAGTTACCACTTTGGTCCTTTCTCTGTTTGACTATTATCATTGTTAAACCAATCATGTTCATGTTTTTCCTTTCACCAATGATATTGTTATAATGTTCACTTCTGCATATTATTCCCTACATCTTACTTGTTTATGATCAAGTACATTATGTGGAAACTCTTAAATGATATACACTTGATAGATTCAATATGTCTCTGTCACTTAACTAAGTTGAAAGAGTCTGAGTGTTTATGTCACGACCAAACTGGAAGGTCATGACTAGCACCCGTGCCATAATTTTTGAGCACCAACGTATATTTTATCTAACCTTCTTTATTATATTTAAGAGCCGACGAGATCAATATAAATGGCATACATGGATCATGAACAACCAACAATGAAAGATAATGGCATGAACATACACAACATGGGACGAAAGGCTATCAAGAAACTATATATAAGGTACAAGCTACCATGCTGCCATGAAAGACTATACAACAAAAATCATCCGACAAGACATTCCAAACCATACATGAGTCGACACCTGTCTATGAACCTCTAAAGGAACATAAGTGCTGCAACATTTCTAGAACAAGGCTCCGACATACCCATAATGTCTATAACAAAAATACATTCCAAGACCATAGGCAGTCCGGAGAAGGGATCTCACCAGTAACCACTGAACTAGGCAGCCTACTGTGGTGGGGGGTTGCATCTACCCGTTTATCAGGACCTGCAGCACGACATGCAGTGTCCACAAATTAAAAAGACGTCAATACGAATAAAGTACTGAGTATGTAAGGCAAGAAAGCATAAGTAAGAACAATAATGTAAACAGGGATCGAGAATATACAACCCGTAACATCTGGGTACCTCTGAGGGCTACTGACATTAAATGCATGATACATACATATATACATATATACATATATACATATATACATATATACATATATACATATATACATATATATATATATATACACACACATAACCTTTTAAAACATATGCCACTGTGGGCATCATCATCATATCGTACCCAGTTATAATAGGTTGGTAAAACGTACCCGGCCATCATAAGGCTCCGTAGAATCGTCCCCGGCCATCATAAATCTCGGTGGAATCGTACCCGGCCATCATAAGGCTAAGTAGAATAGTACCCGGCTACGTGAAGCTCGGCAAAACCCAACTGATCAATGGTTGCACAATAAGTTCCGTACCCGGCCGACTATAGCGTGACTCGGTAGAGTAAAATAGATACATATATATATAATACATGTTGGACTCATTGGAATCATATTCAGAACCTTTCGGAGTGACGTAAGGTCGGTATTTTTCATACATGTTATTAGAACTAACTCTTCATCAAGAATCTTATAAGAATTAGGAAGTACCAACAACATTATAACATAAGAATAAAAGAAGCAACATCAACATCAATTGTTCCATAAGAAGGGAAACTATGTAAGTACTGCTAACTTCTATGAGTAGAGTATCTTTGGAAGCTCGTTCATTACATTATGTACAATCAGGGTCGTGCAAAATAAGGAAAGGGATAGCCTCACATACCTTTTATATACTACCCAACCTCAAGCTATGCAAATGTCACGACTCCTTAGTCTACAATAAGAGAAATGACACTATCGTTATCGTTTAAGCGTCGTAACTATTTGTATCGACTACAACCTATTTTACTATGAAACGGACAGAACCTCCCCTATTTATATGACTTCCCACCGATATTCTGCCACTGAGCCTGAGCAGCTACCAAGATAGTCAACAAGTGCACTGCACTGTGCATATCATGGTCTATAGCACCAAATGGAGGAATTGGAGGTACTTAATAACTCCTAATATCCTGTGGAGGAGATGGAGTAGATGAGGTATGAGACGACATCTCACTCTGAGCCTCACTTTGGCCTGCTCTGGCTGGAGGCACCTGACTGGTACCCTCTCCCGCAGCTGTATCAAGTCGTTTACTAATTTCTTGCTTCCCAGTCGAAGGCATCGATGAAAGAAAACAAGGTAAATATTAGAGACGAACACTTACGACTCAACTCTACGCAAATCCAACGGTCCCCATATTTTCCCAGTATTGATTTTCTCAAAATGTAACACCCTGATTTATTAGGGTCGTTGATCAAATGATCCTACGTGCCAAATCTCCCCCCCCCCATCCATTTTAACTTAGAGACCAATTGGTCTCACCCCTCCAAACCCTAATCATTTCCCATGTTTCCCAGCCACCTCCTTTCCCTTTTCTCTATTAAGTCTCTCAAATTCTAAACCTAATCAATCGCACAAATTTTGCACCAATTCGTGCAAAGTCAAAAATCGACTCTCGAATCATCCCTCTTGTCTTCACCAGCCGCGATTTCCGCCGATCCTTTTCCATTTCATCACTAGAAACTAAAATGCCCATAATTTGAAACCCTAAGCTCAAATTGCTTGAGCTCTGTACGATCTTTCAAATCAAAGCCTGAAATCACCTTTTGTCTCTTAAAATCCATTATTCCTGCTGAAAATTCCTTTTTCAATCACAAAGTTCAAAACCATTCGAGTCTGGAAAACTTAGCTTGAAGATATAACTTCAAATCGGCTAAATCCTCTCTCGCTTCATTAAATCGGAGCATGCATGGATATTTTTGGAGGGTTCATTAGGAGGATTCTTTACCCAGAGGTCAAATGCAGTGACCTATGGATTTTAAGCTTAAACGACGGTCCTATGCCTTCAATAACTCACTCCACTCCAGCACTCAAGTAAAATCACTACTGGATTTCACCCCTTCGTCTTCTGATTTTCACTCGATTTGCTATTATCATCTACCATGCGTCACTCTCCACTACTAATTTTGAATTCATGATTCCCTATAGCATTGAATTCCACTATAAAAGGAGGTTTAAATGCTCTCACCTAGAAAAACAAAACCAACACAATCTAAACACGAATGAACACGTACAGAAAAAAACACTAAGCAATTAGGGTTCCTGGTCTTAGGTATCTTACTATCTTTCTCTCTTTTGTCGAGTTCTTTGTTGGTTCAAGCTTGAAGGTTCCTAGGATCTTTGAGCAACAAAAGAATTCATTTGGTCTACTGCGTTTAAGAAGGTCAACACCTTTCTCTTCTTTTTCTTTGTTCATCTCTCTGAATGATTTCGATATGTCGATCTGCATATTATAATTATGCTATATGTTTTTTATATGTTTGATAGTTATGTTTGTTAGTGTGACAATCTCTTATGATTAGCTTGTTCTGTTATGATTCCTTAAGTGATAATCGATTAAGTCATAAATGGTAATTATTGATATTTGTTTTGAGTTCTCGTACAGTCTCCATGCCTGAATTATTACATGTTTATGTCCAATACAAACCTCGTTGTTCTCAGTGACTTATAGTAGACTTATTTATGTTTATTTTACTTCTGTAATTTTATGAATCTTTGGAAGCTAAGTTCACTACCTGATAGTTATTGCTAAAACGAAACCTGAACTTGTTCAAGACTTATGTTCCCCTACTTCTTAACCTTACGTTTCAATTGATATGTCTAAATATCTTCTTGTCTACCTGTATTTTTGTTTAATTGTCTCTGAGTTACCACTATGGTCCTTACTCTGTTTGTCTATTATCATTGTTAAACCAATCATGTTCATGTTTTTTCGTTCACCAATGATATTGTTATAATGTTTACTTCTGCATATTATTCTCTGCATCTTACTTGTTTATGATCAAGTAATTATGTGGTAAATCTTCACTAGTATACACTTGATAGATTCAATATGTCTATGTCTTAACTAAGTTGAAAGAGTCTGAGTGTTTCACGACCCAACTGGACAATCATGACTAGCACCCGGGCCATACTTTCCGAGAACCAACGTACATTTTATCTAACCTTCCTTATTATCTTTAAGGGCTAGCAAGATCAATATAAATGTCACACATGGATCATGAACAACCAACAATAAAAGATAATGGCATGAACATACAGAACATGGGACGAAAGGCTGTCAAGAAAATATATATATAAGGTACGATCTACCACGTTGCCATGAAAGACTATACAACAAAAATCAGCCGACAAGGCATTCCAAACCATACATGAGTCTACACCTACCTGTGAGCCTCTAAAGGAACATAAGTGCTGCAACATTGCCGGAACAAGGCCCTGACATACCCATAACATCTATAACAAAAATTCATACCAAGACCACGACAAGTCCGGAGAAGGGATCCCGCCAATAACCGTTGAACTGGGCAGCGTACTGTGGTAGGGGAGTTGCGTCTACCCGTCTATCAGGACATGCAGCACGACATGGAACAGTAATGTAAACAGGGATAGAGAATATACAACATGTAACATCTGGGTAACTCTGAGGGCTGCTGGCATGAAATTCATGATACATACATATATATACATAAACTTTTAAAACATACGCCTCTGTGGGAATCATCATCATCATATCGTTCCCGGCCGTAATAGGCTCGATAAAACGTACTCGGCCATCATAAGGCTCGGTAGAATCGTACCTGGCCACGTGGAGCTCGGTAAAACCCAAATGATCAGTGGTTGCATAATAGGTGTCGTACCCGACCGACTATAGCGCAGCTCGGTAGAGTAAAATAGATACATATATACACACACACACACACACACATACATATATATATATACATATACATATATATATATATATATATATATATATATATATATATATATATATATATATATATATATATATATATATATATATATATATATAACTAACTATTCATCAAGAATCTTATAAGAATCGGGAAGTACCAACAACATTGATAAAATAATAATAAGAGAAGCAACATCAACATTAATTGTTCCATAAGAAGTGAAACAATGTAAGTACTGCTAGCTTCTAAGAATAGAGTATCTTTAGAATCTCGTTCATTACATTATGTACAATAGGAGTCGTGCAAAAGAAGAAAAGGAATAGCCTCACATACCTTCTATATACTACCCAACCTCAAGCTATGCAAATGTCACGACTCCTTAGTCTACAATAAGAGAAATGACACTATCGTTATCGTTTAAGCATCGTAACTATTTGTATCGACCACAACCTATTTTACGATGAAATGGATAGCACCTCACCTATTTATATGAATTCCCACAAGTCAAAACAATCACCAAACAGCCCAAACAACATCAATAATAATCATATTGAGCATCCCAAAATAGTCCACCAACCAACAAAATTACTACCAAGCCTTTCGATATATATTTCACAAGTTCTAGCTTCAACGACTTAGCTGCAACTTGGATAATCTTAAATACATGTAGAGTAAGAGGTTTCTTACCTTTAAACAGAAAGAAAAACTCCAATTTGACCTCAATTGTCCATGAAATATCCCTCCAATGTTGCCACAAGAACAAGGAAGCAAAACTAGCAATCAATTAGGGTTATTCGTCACTAGAATCACTTTAGAAGGATTGAAATCAACTAGGTTTGCTATTAAAAAAATGAGGGAGTATTTAAAGAACATAAACCACTTAAAACAACCTCCCACACGAGCTGTAACAACACAAAAATCAGCAACAACAAGAAGAACAAGAAACTTACTAGCGCCATGGGATTCCTGACACTTTATTTGTGTTGTTTGCCATTTGTTTGGGTCTTGGATCATGAGATACCTTGAGAGAGTATTTTTAGGGTTATAAGGTCTGAATACATTGAAAAATAATGACCTAAAACGGGGTTTAGACATCTTATATATATCCATATGTCTTAAACCGCCTATGTGGGCTCCATAGAGAGCTGCTTGGCGCAGTCTCGCGAAAATACGAATATCCCTCTACTCCGAGATTGTATCGACAAAAAGTTTAATAAGTTAGAAACTAAACTCATAGATATTCAATTTTGTAGGTAGAGAACCTCGTAATTCCAAGTAGATTAGGATAAAATCTTAGTAATATTTGACCTAAAGTTTAAGTAAATTAAGAATGTAAGTTGCGACAACTTTTGTCGACTTTTGTTTCATAAGTCATTTGACTACAAGACTTATGATACAGATATTATATTATTCAAATACCTTAAAACACGAACTATTGAGAATATTAAGCACCTCTAGATTTACCCAAAAATGTGGGGTACAATATCCTTGATTCGTTTAACTTCTAATACTTATTAACCAATCTTATGAACTAACATACGTGAATATGGGTTGTAAAACCCTCCCCCCCCCCCTTAGGAACATTCATCCTCGAATGTAAGGGTTTATGGGGAGTCTAATTCGTCGTGGATTCCAACGGAAATTTCCGGCCGAGTTCCCCTTATAAAATGAACACTAGCCAAATTTGCAAGCAATTAAACCCAACATATGGCCTCACAAGGATATACAAAGCATTATGGATATGTACATTATCTACATATAAGAGTATTCTCAAGTTATTGCTTACCTTATAGAGTCGTTTCACTTTCTAATGTGCCATGCGTTCCCCCGACATCCTCGTTATCTTCATTATGCAACAGGTAAGGGTATTTAGACTTCATTTATTCTTCTTATTCTCATTTTATTTCTTCCATATTCTTGTTCCTCCACAATACTTTGATGGAAGCTATATCTTTTTTTCTCAACTTGCAGACTTGTCGATCTTATAGCCAGTGACACTTCTTCATATGATAGATCCTCTGTATCTTGTACATCTTTGATAGGGACAACCCCGAGAAGGGTCTCCAATACATTTCCTCAACATAGATACATGGAATACCAGGTGGACAAATTCCAATTTGGATGGAAATTCTAATTCATAAGCAACCTATCCAATTCGTCGAAGAATTTTGTGCGACCCGATATACCGCGGACTCAGCTTACCCTTCTTTCCAAAATGCATAACACCCTTTATCGGCGAGATCGTTAGGAAAACCCAATAACCAACCTCAAATTCCATATCACGACGTCGAACATCAGAATAAGACTTTTGCCTGCTTTGTGCCATCCTTATTTGTTCTTGTATCACTTTCACCTTCTCACAAGCTTGGTGAATCAAATCTGGCCAATATAATTCTGTTCCACCGACTTCGAACCATCCAACTGGTGATCTACATCTCCTCCCGTATAGTGCCTTGTACAAGGCCATTTTAATACTAGAATGGTAGCTATTATTATAGGCAAATTATATGAGTGGAAGATGGTCATCCCAATCCCCCTTGAAATCCAGAACACATGCTCGTAGCATATCTTCAAGTGTATGAATAGTACGTTCAGCCTGTCCATCA
Organism: Nicotiana paniculata; assembly: GCA_005239505.1. NCBI lineage: Eukaryota > Viridiplantae > Streptophyta > Magnoliopsida > Solanales > Solanaceae > Nicotiana > Nicotiana paniculata. The sequence continues at coordinate 50,533 of ML339423.1, forward strand.
GTCTGCGAATGGAATGCAGTGTTGAGATTCACTTGTGTGCCTAAACCCTTCTGGAAAGACCTCCAAAAGTTAGCCATAAATTTAGCTCATCGGTCTGATATAATAGATTCTGACACACCACGAAGCCTAACAATCTCCTTGATATACAACTTCGCATAATCTTCAGCCGTGTAAGTTGTCTTAACTGGCAGAAAATGGGCAGAATTTTGTAAGTCGATCAACTATTACCAAGATGAAGTCAAAATTATGATAAGAGCGAGGTTATCCAATAATGAAGTCCAAATTAATCACCTCCCATTTCCAGGTCGGAATCTCTATATTCTGAATCAATCCACCAGGTCACTGATGCTCGATCTTTACTTGTTGACAATTAGGACACTGGGCTACAAATTCTGTAATAGACTTCTTCATGTTATCCCACCAATACTGCTCCTTAATGTCATGATACATCTTTGTCGAGCCGGGATGGATAGAATATCAGGACTGATGAATCTCAATCATAATCTTCTCTCGCAACCCTGCCACACCAGGCACACATGATCGGCCCTAGTATCTTAGTGCCCCATCTCCTCTGATCTCGAAAGTTGTAATATTACAATGCTGAGTGCCCTCTCTCAATCTTACTAAGGTAGGATCTTCATATTGTCGTTCTTTTACCTCGGCTACCAAAGATGATTCTGTTGTATTCTGTACAGTAACACCTCCGTCATCAGAGTCTAACAATCTGATTCTCATATTGGCCAGCTGGTAAAGCTCGTTGGTCAACCCTTGTCTACCTGCCTCAATGTGTATTAAGATTCCCATTGACTTACGGTTGGGAGCGTCTGCCACAACATTGGCTTTACCGGGACGGTACAATATCTCGACGTCGTAGTCTTTCACTAATTCAAGCCACTTACGCTGCCTCAAATTCAACTCCTTCTGCTTGAAGATATATTGTAAACTTTTGTGATCTGTGTAGATGTCAACATGGACACCATATAAGTAGTGCCACCATATCTTCAAAGCATATATTACTGCAGCCAATTCCAAATCATGAGTAGGGTAATTCTTTTCATTTTTATTCAATTGTCTCGATGCATAAGAAATCACCTTCCCACGTTGCATCAATACGCACCCCAAACCTATACCTAAGGCATCACAATATACCACATAACCTTTTGTTCCTTCCGGGAGAGTGAGCATTGGTGCAGATGTCATCTATTCTTTAGATCCTAAAAAACTACGTTCACAAGCGTCAGACCATTGGAACTTGGTAGCTTTCTGTGTTAAATTAGTCAATGGTGCTGATATAGAGGAAAACCCTTCTATAAACTGCCTATAATATCCTGCTAGCCCTAGGAAGCTGCGGACTTCTGACAGTGTTGTAGGTCTCGTCCAATTCTTTACTGCATCGATCTTCTGAGTGTCGACTCTAATATCCTCTTCAGATATCACATGGCCAAGGAATGCTACTGAGTTCAGCCAAAATTCACGTTTGGAGAGCTTAGCATATAACTTATGATTCTAAAGGGACTGTAATATTATCCGCAAGTGGCCCGCATGTTCCGCCTCTGAACGAGAATACACCAGAATGTCCTCAATGAATACGATAACGAACACGTCAAAATAGGGCCTGAATACACTATTCATGAGATCCATAAAAGCTGCTGGGGCATTTGTTAGCTCGAACGAAATCACCAAGGACTCAAAGTACCCATATCTTTCCCGGATGGCCGTCTTTGGAATATCCTTCTCCGTAAACCTCACCTGATGATACCCTGAACATAAGTCAATCTTGGAGAAATACTTGGTACCTTGGAGCTGGTCAAATAGGTCGCCAATCCTTGGAAGTGGATACTTGTTCTTTATATTAACCTTATTCAACTGTCGATAAACGATACACATCCTTAATGACCTGTATTTTTTTTGCACGAACAAGACTGGCGCACCCCAAGGTGAAGTCCTAGGCCTAATGAAGACTTTATCCAGCAAGTCCTCAATTGTGCCTTCAACTCTCGCAACTCTGTCGGGGCCATCCTGTATGGAGTGATAGATATCAGTTTAGTTTCAGGAAACACATCAATGCTAAACTCAATCTCCCTTTCAGGAGGAAGGCCTAAGAGTTCATCTGGGAAAACATCTGGAAATTCATTGACCACGGGGATTGATTGTAGAGTAAGAGGATTCGCCTCCGCATCCCTAACGCGAACGAGATGATAAATTTAACCTTTTGAGATCAGCTTCATTGCTTAAAATAGAAAATAAACCTACCTTTTGGCGTAGCAATGTTCCCCTTCCATTCAATGACGGGTTCACCAGGAAACTGAAACCTAACCATCTTCATACAACAGCCAACATTTGCATAGCATGAGATCAACCAGTCTATTCTAATTATCACATCGAAATCAACCATTTCTAACTCAAATAAATTTGCCAAGGTTTGACGACTACAAATCATCACAGTGCAACCTCTATATACCCTTCTAGCAATCAAAGAATCTCCTATCGGAGTGGATACCGCAAGTGGTTTGATTATCAATTCAAGTTCAACGTCAAACTTATTAGCCACAAAGGGTGTAACATATGATAATGTAGATCCCGGATCAATCATCACATATAAATCATAAGAAAACACAAACAATTTAACTGTAACAACATCCGGAGACGGACTCGAAGCACTAATCGAACTCGGCATTGTACCTCTACCTCTACGACGACATGTCGACTGTTGAAAATCACGTGTTGGAGGTCGAACTGATGAGGAAGAACCAGATACAGATCCAGTCAGTTGAGCTATACCACCACCTCCTCTATTAGGGCAATCCCGCATCATATGGCCATGCTGTCCACAAGAATAGCAAACATTAGAACCTCGGCGACACAGTCCAAATTAGGCCTTGTCGCACTGATCACAATGGGGTGTTGGGGGTCTCGTCTGACTAGTATACCTATGATATTGCGATCCTAATTCCCACGAACTCTAACCTAGACCAAACTAGGTAAATCAATCATATCGAGGCCTTTGAAAATGAGGAGGAGCACTAGCTACAGGTGGCACCGAAATCCTCGAAGACTAGGGCCTTATACTGCCTCTGAAGTCATCAGAATACCCTACAAATATCTCCTTCTTACGTCGGCCCCTATCCTTCTCCCTATATGTCCTTTGTTGGCGCTTACGACCCTCTAGGGTCTGGGCATAAGCCTGAATATGGGAAATATCCACGCCCTCTACCAAAGAGGCTATCGTGCACTCATTTATCAGATGTGGTCCCAACTCGTTCACGAACAGGTGCACCCTATCTCTCATTTCGGCCACCATATGGGGAGCATACCTTGATAAATAATCAAATTGCATACTATACTCTCGTACACTCATATTACCTTGTAGAAGGCTCAAGAACTTATCAGCTCTAGCTCGTCGTATCTCAACTAGCAAGTAGTGACGAAGAAAAGCCTCAGAAAATTCATTCCACGCTGCTGGAAGAGTGTTCACACCCCTGGATCTCTCCCAACTATCATACCAGACAACCGCTAAATCCCGTAACTGATAAGAAGCCAACTCTACTGCCTCAGTATCACTGGCGTGCATAACCCGCAGTGTACGATGAACATGTTCAATAAAAGTATGTGAATCCTCCTTGGGGTATTATCCGGTAAACACTGGAGGGTCTAGATTAATAAAATCACGAACTCTCGCACTAACCGATTTATCATCAGCAGCGATATTCTGCCTCTGAGCCTGAGCAGCTACCAAGCTAGGTAACAACTGCACTGCACTGTGCATATCATGGTCTATAGCACCAATAGAGGAATTGAAGGTACTTAATAACTCCTAATATCCTGTGGAGGAGATGGAGTAGATGAGGTATGAGACAACATCTCACTCTGAGCCTCACTTTGGCCTGCTCTGGCTGGAGGCACCTGACTGGTACCCTCTCCCGCAGCTGTATCAAGTCATTTACTAATTTCTTGCTTCCTAGTCGAAGGCATCGATGAAAGAAAAAGGTAAATATTAGAGACGAACACTTACGACTCAAATCTACGTAGATCCAACGGTCCCCATATTTTCCCAGTATTGATTTTCTCAAAATGTAACACCCTTATTTATTAGGGTCGTTGATCAAATGATCCTACGTGCCAGATCTCCCCCCCCCCCCCCCCCCCCCCCCCCCCCACATTTTAACTTAGAGACCAATTGGTCTCACCCCTTCAAACCCTAATCATTTCCCATGTTGCCCAACCACCTCCTTTCCCTTTTCTGTATTAAGTGTCTCAAACTCTAAACCTAATCAATCGCACAAATTTTGCAACAATTCGCGCAAAGTCAAAAATCGACTTTCGAATCATCCCTCCTGTCTTCAACAGCCGCGATTCCCACCCATCCTTTTCCATTTCATCACTAGAAATTAAAATGCCCATATTTTGAAACCCTAAGCTCAAATGGGAAAGCTCAAATTGCTTGAGCTTTGTACGATCTTTCAAATTAAAGCCTGAAATCACCTTTTGTCTCCTGAAATCCATTATTCCTGCTGAAAATTCCTTTTTCAACCACAAAGTTCAAAACCATTCGTGTCTGGAAACCCTAGCTTGACGATGTAACTTCAAATCGGCTAAATCCTCTCTCGCTTCATTAAATCGGAGCATGAATGGAGATTTTCGGAGGTTCATCAGGAGGATTCTTTACCCAGAGGTCAAATGCAGTTACCTCTAGGTTTTAAGCTTAACCGGTGGTCCTATGCCTTCAACAACTCACTCCACTCCAGTACTCAGGTAAAATCACTACTGCATTTCACCCCTCCGTCTTTTGATTTTAACTCGATTTTCTATTATCATCTACCATGCGTCACTCTCCACTACTAATTTTGAATTCATGATTCCCTAGAGCATTGAATGCACTATAAAAGGAGGTTTCAATGCTCTCACCTAGAAAACAAAAACCAACACAATCTAACACGAATGAACACGCCCAGAAAAAAAACATTAAGCAATTAGGGTTCCTGGTCTTAGGTATCTTACTATCTTTCTCTCTTTTGTCGAGTTCTTTGATGGTTCAAGCTTGAAGGTTCCTAGGATCTTTGAGAAACAAAATAATTCATTTGGTCTACTGCCTTTAAGAAGGTCAGCACCTTTCTCTTCTTTTTTTTGTTCATCTCTCTGAATGATTTAGATATGTCGATCTGCAGATTATAATTATGCTATATGATTTTTATATGTTTGATAGTTATGTTATGTTAGTGTGACAATCTCTTATGATTAGCTTGTTCGTTTATGATTCCTTAAGTGATAATCGATTAAGTCATAAATGTTAATTATTGATCTTTGTTTTGAGTTCTCCTATAGTCTCCATGCCTAAATTATTACATGTTCATGTCCAATACAAACCTCGTTTTTCTCAGTGAATTATAGTAGACACATTTCTGTTTATTGTACTTCTGTAATTTTATGAGTCTTTGGAAGCTAAGTTCACTACCTGATAGTTATTGCTAAAATGAAACTTGAACTTGTTCATCAAGACTTATGTTCCCCTACTTCTTAATCTTACGTTTCAATTGAAATGTCTAATTATCTTCTTGTCTACCTGTATTTTTGTTAAACTGTCTCTGAGTTATCACTTTGGTCCTTACTCTGTTTGACTATTATCATTGTTAAACCAATCATGTTCATGTTTTTCCTTTCACCAATGATATTGTTATAATGTTCACTTCTACATATTATTCCCTACATCTTACTTGTTTATGATCAAGTACATTATGTGGTAACTCTTAAATGATATACACTTGATAGATTCAATATGTCTCTGTCACTTAACTAAGTTGAAAGAGTCCGAGTGTTTATGTCACGACCCAACTGGAGGGCCATGACTAGCACCCGTGCCATACTTGCCGAGCACCAACGTATATTTTATCTAACCTTCCTTATTATATTTAAGGGTCGACGAGATCAATATAAATGGCAGACATGGATCATGAACAACCAACAATGAAATATAATGGCATGAACATACACAACATGGGATGAAAGGCTATCAAGAAACTATATATAAGGTACGAGCTACCACACTGCCATGAAAGTCTATACAACAAAAATCAGCCGACAAGGCATTCCAAACCATACATGAGTCGACACCTGTCTATGAACCTTTAAAGGAACATAAGTGCTGCAACATTGCTGGAACAAGGCTCCGACATACCCATAATGTCTATAACAAAAATACATTCCAAGACAATAGCAAGTCTGGAGAAGGGATCTCACCAGTAACCACTGAACTGGGCAGCCTACTGTGGTGGGGGCTGCATCTACCCGTCTATCAGGACCTGCAGCACGACATGAATTGTCTACAAATAAAAAGGACGTCAGTACGAATAAAATGCTATGTATGTAAGGCAGGAAAGCATAAGTGAGAACAATAATATAAACAGGGATAGAGAATATACAACCCGTAACATCTGGGTACCTCTGAGGGATACTGACATGAATATATATATATATATATATATATATATATATATATATATATATATATATATATATATAACCTCTTAAAACATATGCCACAGTGGGCATCATCATCATCATATCGTACCAGGCTGTAATAGGTTCGGTAAAACGTACCCGGCCATCATAAGGCTCTGTAGAATTGTACCCGGCCATCATAAGGCTTCGTAGAATCGTACCCGGCCATCATAAGGCTCAGTAGAATCGTACCCGGCCACGTGGAGCTCGGCAAAACCAACTGATCAATGGTTGCACAATAATTTCCGTACCCGACCGACTATAGCGTGGCTCGATAGAGTAAAATAGATACATATATATAATGCATGTTGGACTCATTGGAATCATATTCAGAACCTTTCAGAGTGACGTAAGGTCGGTATTTTCCGTACATGTTATTAGGACTAACTCTTCATCAAGAATCTTATAAGAATCAGGAAGTACCAACAACATTATAACATAAGAATAAAAGAAGCAACATCAACATCAATTGTTCCACAAGAAGGGAAATAATGTAAGTACTGCTAACTTCTAAGAGTCGAGTATCTTTGGAAGCTCATTCATTACATTATGTACAATCCGAGTCGTGCAAAAGAAGGAAAGGGATATCCTCACATACCTTTTATATATTTCCCAACTACAAGCTATGCAAATGTCATGACTCCTTAGTCTACAATAAGGGAAATGACACTATCGTTATCGTTTAAGCGTCGTAACTATTTGTATCGACCACAACCTATTTTACGATGAAACGGACAGAACCTCCCCTATTTATATGACTTCACACAAGTAAAATAAATCACCAAACATCCCAAAAAACATCAATAATAATCATATCGATCCTCCCAAAGCAATCCACCAACCAACAACCTTACTACCAATCCTTTCGATATATATTTCACAAGTTCTAGCTTCAACGACATAGCCGCAACTTGGATAATCTTAAATACATGTAGAGTAAGATGTTACTTACATTTAAAAAGAATGAACAACTCCAATTTGACCTTAATTTTCCACGAAATAACCCTCCAGTGTTGCCACAAGAACGAGGAAGCAAAACTAGCAATCAATTAGGGGTTTTCGACACTAGAATCACTTTAGAAGACTTGAAATTACCTAGGGTTAATATTTAAAACTTAAGTCAGTATTTAAATAACATAAAACACTTTAAAAAAACCCCACTCAAGCTGGTACAATACAAAAATTAGCAACAACAAGAAGAACAAGAAACTTACTAGCGCCACGGGATTCCCGACACTTGATTTGTATTGTTTGCCCTTTGTTTGGGTCTTGGATCATGAGGGAACCTTGAGAGAGTGTTTTTAGGGTTCTAATTTCTGAATACAATGAAAAATAATTACTTAAAACGGGGTTGAGGCATCTTATATATATCCATATGTCTTAAACCGCATTTGTGGGCTTCATAGAGAGCTGCTTGACGCAGTCTCGTGAAAATAAAAATATCTCTCTACTTTGAGACCGTATCTTCAATTTGGTGGGTCTACCACTCCGTAATTCCAAGTATTGGGATAAAATCTTAGTAACATTTGACCTAAAGTTTAAGTAAAATTATGAACGTAAGTTGCGACAACTTTTGTCGACTTTTGTTTCATAACTCGTTTGACTACAAGACTTATGATAATGATATTATATGATTCAAATACCTTTAAAAAAAAACTCTTTAGAATATTAAGCACCTCTAGATTTACCCGAAAATACGGGTTACAACATCCTTGATTCGTTTAACTTCTAATACTTATTAACCACTCTTATACACCCTTATATCATTTAAGACCAATAGGATTAAATTTTTATCATCTAAAATATAACTTCTTATCATATTTACGTCGACTAGCTTATGGCATGAACTAACGTAAGTGAATATGGGTTGTAACTGTTCAGATGCCTTTCCTCCCTGTATCTGTACCTGCCAACTTTGAGGGTAATTTATGGGCTATCACTATAGATTTTTCATGATCATGATCAACTGTCGTATGTATAGGAATATATATTATTTTCATCAAGTTATTTTCTTCTCATAAATCTTAGTTGTATATAGATGTTCTGTTAAGGTCAAACTATTCTCCTCTTCTTCATGTAAGTCATAATTTTGTTTGGATAAAGTCAACAAGTAATTGTTGCATAACTAAGTTTGTTTGTTCCATAATCAGTTTAGATCTTCACACACATGTGCAATACATCCATGTCCTTAATCTCTTGAGCACCCTGTTGATTTTTTGTAAAGTTTGCATGCATCTATAGTTAACTTACCTCCCATGAAGAAAGGATTTAGGCATACTGTTATGAACAATTGATAGCTTTAGGAACTGAAGTATGGTCACGTCATGCCTATATGCTGAACTAGATTTATGTTTGAGTTTGAACTTGTTTTGATAAAATATTTTCCATATCCTTCCTTTACCAACATGTTGGTCTGATTCTATAATTGGTTCTCTAATGTGCAAAGTTTCCTTGCTTCCGTGAGATCACTATTTCATTCATCCTGCCTATGTGTAGTTGATAAAATGTAACTTGTATCCCTGCTTTAACTCTGTAACACCATGTTTTGTCTTGAATCATGCTCAGTCTTTTTCCCTACTATTTGTAATGACCCGACCGGTCGTTTTGAGCTCTAGCGCGTCGTTTGAAAGTTTGAGTCCTGGAGTAGCTTCACTTCATATTTTATGACTTGTGCGTGTGGTCGAATTTGAATTTTGTGAAGCTCAGAGTGGTTACAGATCGAAAATTCTCAATTTGAAATCTTTAAGTTAGAATAGTTGACTAAGGTTTGACTTTTAAGTGAATGACCTCTGAATCGTGATTTGAAGGTTCAAATAGGTTGGTATGTCGATTTCGAACTTGGGAGTATGTTCGGGTTGAGTATCGGGTGGTCGGGGAGCATTTCGGCATCTATTATGGAAGGTTAGCATTTTGGAAGTTTAAGAATTTCTTAAGTTTGATTTGAAATGAATATTGGTGTTATCGATGCCAATATGAAGTTTCGAGCCTTGGAATGGGTTTCGATGCCAATAAACGAGATGTTTAAGCATAATTCGGACGCGTTCGGCGAAGTTGGAATGTCTGAAACTTGAAACAAAGGTTTCGATCACTAATTCGTCATTTTGATTTTGTTTGCCATGATTTGAGGGTTCAACTTAGTCTGTATTGTGTTTTGAGGTATGTTGGTATGTTTGGATGGGGTCTTAGAGGGGCTCGGGTTTGAAACAGATTGAAACTTGGAATTTGGGTCATGTTTTTATTGCTGAAGTCTAGTGTCATCGCACCTCCAGAAGTAGTGTCCACAGGTGTGTAGGGATCGAAGGTGCGAATTTTGTGGAGGAGGTCTGGGAGCGCAGGTGCGAGGAAGATTCTGCACTTGCGAAGTCGCGGATGCGGAGAAAGGGCATAGAAGCGGTCCTGGGTGAGAGGTTGTGGTTGCGCAGGTGCAAAGGAATTTCCGCACCTGCGAGCTCATAGGTGCGGATTGTTGGTCACAGCAACGGGAAGGGAACTTGGGATGATGCACTCAAGTGCGGGCTATTGGTCATAGATGCGGGAAGGAGCCCCTGATGAAGCGCAGAAGCGAAGCCTTTGTCGCAAAAGCAACACCGTAGGTGCGGCTGGATATCCGCTGGTGTAGAAGTCGATGGGCTGAAGGGTTCTTTTAAATCGAGACTTAGCTCTCATTTCTCTCATTTCTCACTTGGATGGCCAAATTTGAGGAGCTATTTTGAGGGGGTTTTCATCAAGCAACTCGAGGTAAATGATTTCCCCTTATTACAAGTTTAATACTTGGATTTTATAAAGTTTTTTAACATGGAAATTAGAGAAATTTAAGGAGAAACCTAGAATAGATAATTTTAGATTTTTACCACAATTTTGGACATGGAATTGGGGATAAATTATATATTTAAGTTCGTAATGTTATGGGTAATGTTTATCTTCGAAAACTTTCGAAAGTCGGGAACGTGGGCCCGAGGGTTGACTTTATTGAATTTTCGAGCGGAGTTGGGAACCGCAATAAATTTTTAAAATGTAAGCATTGAAGTATATTTTGATTGATTTACACATTATTTGACTAGTTTCGGAACGTTTGGCTTTGATTTGAGGTGTTAGAGAGTCGTTGGAGCCGGTTATGGAACTTCGGAGCGAGGTAAGTCTCCTGTCTAACCTTGTGAAGTGGAAACTACGCCCCTAGGTGATGTAATTGTTATGTGCTACTAGTTGTGGGTGTTATGTACGCGCAAGGTCATGAGAGTCTGTACGTAGCTAAAGCATGTTTATGTCCGGGTAGACATAGGACTTTATCATGTAATATTTGAGTTATTTGAACTCATTCTGGTGGCTTAATTAATTGGATATGTAATTAAAATTGATTTATAAATATATATATATATATATATATATATATATATATATATATATATATATATATATA
>MDKI01190028.1:0-17138 GCA_005239505.1 Nicotiana paniculata
AACTAGTAGTCCTATCACAAGAAGAGCTGACTTAGGATGGCCTAATGTGATAAAACGGGGCTAGGTGAGGCCATAGCCCATAAGATGTTCTCTTAGAGCAATGAATATCGTTTTAGGAGATCTTCTAGGCTGAATGAATACCTTTAGTTCAAAATTTTGATAAAAATCAAATATTATACCAAAGCTACCTAACCAACACTCGGGAGCGACAACTCATGTCCCCGTCTTCAACTTCAAATTATTATAAAAATCACATGTTGTAATTACGGGTGCATTTCATGTGGCGTAATTATAATGTGTCTAAAAAATAAGAAGTGGACACCATCGTGACTTGTTTTCAAGATAAGTCCATAAATATTAAAAGCGGCTGAAAAGTGAAAAAGGCTAAAAGAACAATAGGCAAAAATATGTAAATAAACAGACGATTTAGGCCAAATAATAATAGTTAAGAGACCGTGCTAGAACCACGGAATTCGGGAGTGCCTAACACCTTCACCCGGGTTAACATAATTCCTTACTCGGATTTCTGGTCGCAGACATTTTAAACAGAGTCAAATTTCCTCGGTTTGGGATTTCAATAAATAAATGGTGTCCCGGAACACCGTAAAAAATCCGAGTGGCGACTCTGAAACTAATAAATAAATCCCAAATCCGCATAATGTCACTTAAATTGGAAAAACTCTCATATCCAACCTTGTGTTGGAAAAAGGAGGCGTGACACTCTTGAGTGGAGGTACCTGGATCTGCACATGAAAAACATTCGCAGGAAAGCGCATGAGTACACCACAGCGGTACTCAGTAAGTGCCAAGCCTAACCTCGGTCGGGTAGTGATTAGGAAGGTTAGGGACCTACTCAGGTCAAACAATATAATAGGGATTTACAGTATGAAAACAGACAGTAATAATGAATACAACAGTGAAGTAAGTCATGTCAAACAAGGCAATAAGAAAACACAAGAACAGAGTAAGCACGGAGTACGAACAGCTCAATAGCAATGGTAACAATGAGGATCTCCCAGGATACCGTCCCGTAGTTCCTTTCTCAACTGTCTAGTGGAACTCCTGGGATAACGTCCCGTGGCCCATCATATGTATATCCAAAGGATCTCTCGGGATACCGTCCCGCAGTCCCAAAGTAAATATGCAGGGGGATCTCCCGGGATACCGTCCCGTAATCCCAAAGTAAATATGCAGGGGGATCTCCCGGGATACCGTCCCGTAGTCCCAAAGTAAAATGACCAAAACGCCCCTTGGGCCAACGGCTCGAAATCAGGTAAAAGTTGTATTTTTCGGACACCCATTCACTCACGAACTCATTAAACCAGAAAAAATCCAGAATTTTGGATTTGGGAAAATCTCATCCCTTCCTACGGTTTTTCCCCCATTTTTGATAATTAAACTAAAGAACACAACTGAAATTAATGTTCTAACAATGAATTAGGATTAGGAAATGTTACCTATGATACTTCTCTTCAAAATCCACAGATAATCGCGAATCTTTGAGCCCTCACATGATTTTTGCAATTATGAACCAAACTCTCGGATTTTTGGAATAAAATACCCAGGCAATCTGCACCTGCGGACTCGATCACCGTACCTGCGGTACCGCAATTGCGGAAAAAACATCACAGGTGCGGAAGTCGCTTAAAATGCTCTGGGGCCCCACCTGCGGTCGTTTAGTCGCGCATGCGGTCCCGCACCTGCGGAACCCAGGTTGCACCTGCGACCACTGGCCAAAACTCCCCCTATCACACCTGCTATCAAGGCCACCGCGCCTGTGAGTCCGCACCTGGGAAAAACCTTTGCAGGTGCGAAGACACCAGAAGGGGCCTGGTTCAGCAGCAGCAAATTTCCTATTCTTCACCCGTTGAGCATCCGAAACAACCCCGAGGCCCCCCCGGGACCTCAACCAAAACCACCAACCAACCCTAACACCTAATTTTAACTAGGTCGAGCCTTAAAAATACGTCTCGTAACGTCAAAATCATCGATTATGCATAGATTCGGAGCTAAGGGAACCATCAGATTTCCATTCTGAGGCCGTCTTCACACTGCTCCGACTACGAGCAACTTTTCAACACTTAAGCTCTCCTTTAGGGAACTCTCCGAAACTTAAAATCGAACGTCCCCGCAATTCAATTAAGTAGAAATAGACTTGGGGAAAATAGTTATCAGGGGATCGGGGCGTAAGTTCTTAAGATGACCGACCGGGTCATCACATCCTCCTACACTTAAAAATTCGTTCGTCCTCGAACGATCATAAACACATACCTGAAGTAGTGAAAATATGAGGGTAATTGATGCGCATATCATGCTCAGTCTCCCAGGTTGCCTCCTCGGGCGGCTGACCCCCACATTGAACCTTTACTAAAGCAATGTTCTTCGACCTGAGCTTTCTGAACTGCCTCTCCAATATAGCTACAGGCTCCTCAACATATGATAGATCCTTGTCCAAATGGATTGAGCTAAAATCCAAGACATGAGATGAGTCACCGCGATACCTTCGGAGCATCGAAACATGAAATACCGGATGAACTCCTGCAAAGATGGGGGTAAGGCAAGCTCATAAGAAACCTCCCCAACACGCCTCAATATATCAAAAGGGCCAATAAACCTCGGACTCAACTTCCCTTTCTTCCCAAATCTCATGACGCCCTTCAGAGGCGAAACCTGAAGTAGAACCCGCTCTCCGACCATATATGAAACATCACGAACCTTCCGGTCCGCGTAACTCTTCTGTCTGGACTGAGCTGTACGGAGCCTATCCTGAATCACCTTGACCTTCTCCAATGCATCCTGCAGCAACTCTGTGCCCAATAGCCTGGCCTCACCCGGCTCGAACCAACCCACCGGATATCTGCACCTCCTACCATATAAAGCATCATACAGCGCCATCTGAATGCTGGATTAATAACTGTTGTTGTAAGCAAACTCCGCCAATGGAAAGAACTAATCCCAAGACCCTCCAAACTCAATCACACACGCACAGAGCATATCCTCAAGAATCTGAATAGTGCTCTCGGACTGTCCGTCCGTTTGGGGGTGAAATGCTATGCTCAACTCCACCCTGGTACCTAACTCCTGCTGAACGGCTCTCCAGAATCGTGAAGTGAACTGAGTACCTCTATCTAAAATAAAAGAAACTGGAATACCATGCAGACGAATGATCTCCCGAATATAAATCTCTGCCAACCGCTCCGATGAATAAGTAGTCAGTACCGGAATGAAATAGGCTGATTTGGTCAGCCGATCCACAATCACCCAAATAGCATCATGCTTCCTCAAAGTCCGAGGAAGTCAAACCACAAAGTCCATGGTGATCCGCTCCCACTTCCACTCTGGAAGCTCAATCTGCTGAAGTAACCCTCCCGGTCTCTAATGCTCACATTTGACCTGCTGACAGTTGAGGCACTTAGCTACAAATTCTGCTATATCCTTCTTAATTCTTCGTCACCAATAGTGTTGCCTCAAATCCTGATACATCTTCGCAGTACCCAGATGATGGAATATCGCGAACTATGGGCCTCTGCTAAGATCAACTCCCGAAGCCCATCAACATTGGGAACACAAATCCGGCCCTGCATCCTCAATAACCTGTCATCTAAAATGGTCACATATCTGGCATCACTGTGCTAGACCGTGTCCCTGAGGACAAGTAAATGAAGATCATCATACTATCGCTCCCTGATACGGTCGAATAAGGATGATCGAGAAACCACACAAGCCAATACCCTGCAAGGCTCAGAAAGATCCAGTCTCACGAACTGACTGGCTAAGGACTGAACATCTAAGGCTAGAGGGATCTCAGCTGCAGGAAGGTATGCTAAACTCCTCAAACTCTCCGCCCGGCGACTCAAGGCGTCGGCCACTACATTGGGCTTCCCCGGGTGGTATAGTATAGTGATGTCATAGTCCTTTAGCAACTCTAACCATCTACGATGGCGCAAATTTAGATTCTTCTGCCTGAATATGTGCTGCAAACTCTGGTGGTCAGTATAAATCTCACAAGGCACACCGTACAAATAATGACGCTAGATCTTCAAGGCATGAACAATGGCATCCAACTCAAGGTCATGGACAGGGTAATTCTTCTCATGTATCTTCAAATGTCTGGACATGTAGGCAATCACCCTACGATCCTGCATCAACACCGCTCCAAGGCCAACTCGCGAGGCATCACAATAAACTGTGTAAGACCCCGAACTAGTAGGCAATATCAAGATTGAGGCTGTAGTCAAGGCTGTCTTTTGCTTCTGAAAGCTCGCCTCACACTCTTCTATGCACTGAAATGGAGCACCCTTCTGGGTCAACCCAGTCATAGGGGCTGCAATCGATGAAAATCCCTCCACAAAATGGCGGTAGTAACCCGCCAAGCCAAGGAAACTGCGAATCTATGTTACTGAGGACGGACTGGGCCAACTCTGCATGGCCTCTACCTTCTTCAGATCCACTCGAATGCCCTCACTCGATACCACGTGGCCTAATAATGCCTCAGAACTCAACCAAAACTCACATTTTGAGAACTTTGCATACAACTTCTTCTCTCTCAAGGTCTGAAGAACTGTCCTCAGGTGTTGCTCATGATCTTCTCGACTCCAGAAGTAAACAAGAATATCATCTATGAAAAAAATGATGAACGAGTCGAGATACGGCCTGAATACACTGTGCATAAATTGCATAAATGCTGCGGGGGCGTTAGTTAACCCGAATGACATAACTAGAAACTCATAATGGCCATACCGAGTCCTGAAAGCTGTCTTCGGGATATCCGGTTCCCGAATCTTCAACTGATGGTAACCTGAGCGCAAATCAATCTTAGAAAATACATCTGCGCCATGAAGCTGGTCAAATAGATCATCAATACGAGGCAGGGGATAACGTTTCTTCACTGTAACCCTGTTCAACTGGCGATAATCAATACACATGCGCATAGAACCATCTTTATTTTTCACAAATAAGACAGGAGCACCCCAAGGTGAAACACTGGGTCGAATAAAAACCTTATCAAGCAACTCTTGTAACTGTTCCTTGAACTCCTTCAACTCAGGAGGAGCCATATGGTAAGGAGGAATGGAAATGGGCTGAGTGCCCGGCAACAAATCATGTCTCTATCGGGTGGCATGACCGGAAGATCAACTGAAAACACATCGGGATAATCCCGTACCATTGGAACTGAATCAACAGAAGGGGTATCAACACTGACATCTCTCAGATAAGCCAAATATGTGGCACACCCCTTCTCAAGCATACACTGAGCTCTAAGAAAAGAGATAACTCTACTGGGAGTATGATATAAAGTACTACTCCACTCAACACGCGGAATACCTGGCATAGCCAACGTCACGGTCTTGGCGTGACAATCAAGAATAGCATAATGGGGAGACAACCACTCTATGCCCAAGATAATATCAAAATCCACCATATCAAGTAACAATAAATCCGCACTGGTCTCAAAGCCACGAATAGTAATAAAACACGACTGATAAACGCGGTCCACAACAAGAGAATCTCCCACAGGAGTAGAAACATAAACAGGAGAACCCAAAGAATCTCGGGCCATACCCAAATGCGGAGCAAAATAAGAAGACACATAAGAATTCGTGGAGCCTGGATCGAATAGAACCGATACATCTCTGTGACAAACCAGTATAATACCTGTGATGACAGAATCGGAGGCAACAACCTCGATACGAGCAGGAATAACATAATAACTGGCTTGGCCTCCCCATCAAGGGCGACCTCTACCTCCCCGACCTCCACCACTATCTGGCTGGGTAAGTGGGGTAGCAACTGGAGTTGTGATCATGGCCTGAGAACCCTGCTGAGCACGATGTGGCTGAAAAGTCTATGAAGATGCACCCCTATCAAGTATGGTGCAGTCCCTAACCATATGGCGTGTATCGCCATACTCGAAACAAGCTCTGAGAGGATGTGGTGGCTGTGACTGGCTAGGGCCAAGTCTGCTAGACTGGCCTCTGAAAGCACCCCGCACAGGAGGCGCGCTAGAAATTTGAGGTGCATAGTAAGGCTCCTAATGCCTGGGTGGAGCTGGGGTACCGCTGGCTACTGGAAGAGCTGAATGAACGGGGCAGCTCATATAACCCGTACCAGTCGACCTGTTTCTGGGGTACGGGAACCAGAGTAGTGGCCAGACTCTCGAGACCTCTTGGCCTCTCTCTCCTCTCGCTCCCTAGAGAGCATACCCTCGATCCTCCTAGAAATGCTCACTACCTGCTGATAAGGAATGTCCATCTCCAACTCTCGAGACATTCTAGATCTTATGGGTGGAACAAGACCCTCAATGAACCAGTAAACCCTCTCGCGGACAGTAGAACCCAAAGCCAGTGCATGCCTAGCCAACCTGGTGTAACAGATAGCATACTCTGAAACTGTCATAGCACTCTGGTGCAAATTCTCAAACTCCATGCGCCATGCGTCCCCGAGGCTCTCAGGAACAAACTCTCTCAGGAACATATCTGAGAACTGGGTCGAGGTCAGTGAAGCAGCCTCGTCTGGACTGTCTAAATCATAGGTGCGCCATCAATCATAGGCGGCTCCGCGAAGCTGGAAGGTAGTAAAGAAAACCCCACTAGATTCGGCGATGCCCAAAGTGCGAAGAATACGGTGACACTCCTCTAGAAATCCCAAGGCATTATCTGATGCTAGTCCATTGAATACCGGAGGGTCATACTTCTTGAACCTCTCAAGTCTCCGCTGCTCGTCCTCTAAAGCAGCTAACCCTTCCTCAGGCTGAACTGGCACTACAGGCGGTACAGGAATGATCTCTGGGATCTGCTCCACAGGCACTCACTGCTCAGGAATGCGAGCAGCGGGAGTCTGTGCTCCTCCCCCGGCCTGAGATGTGGCTTCAGCAAGGGAAAGCAATCCTGCTTGAGCCAGAGTGGTGTACATGGACATGCTCTCGCTGCACCACGTGCGCGTCCTCAGTCTGTACCCTGGCCCCGGCCTCTGACGGCTGCTGTAGGGGGCACGGGTGCCTAATCATCCCGAGTAGCACCGGTCCTCACCATCAGTGAGAGAATAGAAAACAGAGATTTAGAATTGATGTCAAAAGATATTACACGACAAGGAAATCAAGGAAGTGAAGATTTTTCCTAAACAGTTACATAGCATCTCGTAGATAAGTACAGACGTCTCTGTACTGATCAGCGAGACTCTAATAAATTGGCATGTGTTTTGTGACTCCTATGAACCTAGAGCTCTAATCCCAGCTTGTCACGACCCCCGTTCGCCCTCCGTGAACAGGTCATGACGGCACCTAGTTCCTATTACTAGGTAAGCCTAGCAATGCGGAATATCAACATAACTTGTAGAATTAATTAAGTAAAAGAAAGCTGAACAATCTAAAAGGAAGACTGTATATAAATTCCACTTGGCATATACAACCCAAAATAATACAGAAGTCTACATCATCACCCCAAAAACCGGAAACTCACGGGAACCACAGGCTAACAGAATATAATACACTACTCTAACTCCAGAATATCTATACTACTGTAAAGAAGGATAAACTTTTCACAACAAGCTGGAATAAGATAGAGACTCCTAGTCTGCGGACGCGGCAGATATACCTCGAAGTCTCTGCTGTATCTCTCAACCTCGGGGATAGTGCACCTGAGTGGAGGTGCCTAGATCTGCTCATGAAAAACATGCGCAGGAAAGGGCATGAGTACACCACATCGGTACTCAGTAAGTGCCAAGCCTAACCTCATTCGGGTAGTGACGAGGAAGGTCATGGCCCTACTCAGGTCAAAAAATGTAATAGGGATTTACAATATGAAAACAGACAGTAGTAATGAATACTACAGTGAAGTAAGTCAGGTCAAACAAGGCAATAAGAAAACAGAAGAAAAGAGTAAGCACGGAGTACGAACATCTCAATAGTAATGATAACAATGAGGATCTCCCAGGATACCGTTCTATAGTCCTTTTTCTCAACTGTCTAGTGGATCTCCCGGGATACCGTCCCGTAGCTTATCATATGTATATCTGAAGGATCTCCTGGGATACCATCCCGTAGTCCAACTATTAGTGTGCAGGGGGATCTCCCGGGATACCGTCCCGTAGTCCCAAAGTAAAATGCAGGGGGATCTCCCGGGATACCGTCCCGTAGTCCCAAAGTAAATGTGCAGGGGGATCTCCCGGGATACCGTCCCATAGTACCATAGTAAATATGCAGGGGGATCTCCCGGGATACCGTCCCGTAGTCCTAAAGTAAATAGGTAGCCACAACAAGAAGACATTCAGAATTAGAGTGCAAAAATACAAGGCAACAATTAAATTCTAGCCTAACATGCCTCACGTAGTACAATTAAAGAAATTTATGCAAATAGGCAATTTAGGGAAACTAGGCATGATTTTCTAAGCTAACATAGACTATGGTCGCAATTAAAATAAAACAGGTAAGAAAGAAATTCAGTCTAAATATTTAAAGTAAAATCGGATTTTCAACAATTGGCGGAAGTACGCGCTCGTCACCTCATCTACAAGGTATTCAATAGCCAAATAGCACATCCTAAGGGGAAAGGTCCCCCACACAAGGTTAGACAAGCCACTTACATCGATCCGACTCGAAATCAACTCGAAATCACATGTTTGCCACGAGTATCCGACTCCAAATGGCCCAAATCTATACAATTCAATAACATATCGTAAATAACATCTCATGCAACTGATTATACTATTTAATTCAAGCTAAGGCGCGAAATTATGTAAAATGACCAAAATGCCCCTCGGGCCCACGGCTCAGAATCGGGTAAAAGTTATATTTTCGGGACACCCATTCACTCACGAACTCGTTTAACCAGAAACAATCAAAATCCGATGCGAAAAACCCCCACAATTTTCCAGAATTTCGGATTTGGGAAAATCTCATCCCTTTCTATGGTTTTTCCTCATTTTTTATAATTAAACTAAAGAAAACAACGGAAATTAATGGTATAACAATGAATTAGGATTAGTAAATGTTACCTATGATCCTTTTCTTCAAAATCCATAGAAAATCGCCAATCTTTGAGCCCTCACACGATTTTTGCAATTAAAAATAACTCTCGGATTTTTGGAATAAAATACCTAGGAAATCCGCACCTACGGACTCGATCACCACACCTGCGGAAAAAGCATCGCAGGTGCGGAAGTCACTTAAAATGCACTGGGGCCGCATCTGCGGTCGTTTGGTCGCGCCTGCGGTCCCGCACCTGTGGAACCCAGGTCGCACATGCGACCACTGGCCAAAACTCCCCTATTGCACCTGCGATCAAGGCCACCACGCATGCGAGTCCGCACCTACGGAAAAACCTTCGCAGGTGCGAAGATACTAGAAGGGGCCTGGTTGAGCAGCAGCAAATTTCCTATTTTTCACCCGTTGAGCATCTGAAACAACCCTGAGCCCCCCCCCCCTCCCCCAGGACCTCAACCAAAACCATCAACCAACCATAACACCTTATTTGATCTAGGTCAAGCCTTGAAAACACGTCTCGTAACATCAAAATCATCGATTATGCATAGATTCAAGCCTAGGAAATTAGGAAAATTCTAGAATTCACATCTGACGCCGAAATATGTCTAAACTTATCTGACTGACCTCAAATTTTGCACACAGGTCATAAATGACATTACGGACATGCTGCCTCTTTCGAAATTCCATTATCAGTCCGATATAAAAATTTCACCTATCGGCCGAAAACTCCAAAAATTCAAACTTCGGCATTTCGAGACTAAATGAGCTACGGACATCCAAAACACATTCCTAACATGCTCCCAACCCTGAAATCACCTATCAGAGCTCACGGAACCATTAGATTTCCATTCTAAGTCCGTCTTCACATTGCTCTGACTACGGGCAACTTTCCAACACTTAAGCTCTCATTTAGGGACTAAATATACCAAAACTCTCTGAAACTTAAAACTGAACGTCCCGGCAATTCAATTAAGTAGAAATATACTTGGGGAAAACAGTTACCAGGGGATCGGGGCGTAAGTTCTGAAGAAAACTGATGGGTCTCACATCGACCGAATACCAACGTAACGTATCATTCTTATTACATCATCATATACATGTGACATACGGGTCAAATTGGCCAACATAATCATTTAAAAACTCAAAACATAGGCCGACAAGGCCGTAAATCTTCCAAATATACGACATATATCTACAAGCCTCTAAGAGTACATAAATGTCATAAAGGTCGGTATAGGGTCCCGCTATACCAAACAATACCCGTTTAAATCATACTAACCAAACAAGCGACTCTGAAGCAAATGGAGCGCACCAACATATTCCGCTGAGCTGATAGCCTACTTGGAAGGCTCTCGACCTGTCTATTGGGACCTGCGGGCATGAAACGCAGCATCCCCAGGAAAAAGGGACGTCAATACGAATAATGTACCGAGTATGTAAGGCACATAAATAAGTACATAAGAGACATGGAAGAAATATAGAGCACATGACTCAACCTGTAAGCCTGAATAGCTTTATAAATCATAAATTACTTTCAGCGTCATGCATATGCATATGAATGTCATGTCGTGCATAGGTACATGTTTCATAACGTCATCAGCCTCTGAGAGCATCCCATCATATCATCTCGGCCACTGTGGGCAAATCATCAACGTATACTAGCTGATCAGGTGGTGGTGCGTATATATACGCCATAACCTTTTCCATAATCCATATACATATATACGCGTATATAACGCTGTTTAAATATACATACATATATACGCGTATATAACGCCGTAACCTTTTAAATCATATTTCATCCACTGTGGGAAACATCATCATCACATACTAGTTGATCAGGTGGTGGTGCGTATATAACACCGTAACCTTTTCCCATATCCCATATACATATATTTTCAGATATACGCGTATATAACGCCATCTGGTCATGGTTCAATGTGCATATGTAAATGCATGAAATTCATATAAAATACGTCAATAAAGTCTCTTGGTAGATCATAAAGCCATTATGCCTCTGATTAATATCATGAAATAAACTTTAACAACATACGTACTTTCGAGACCCATGAACAGAAGATAATAATAATTCACATGGGGAATCAAGAATATAGACACCTCTAGCATTTCTATGAATAGAGTAATTATGGAAACCATGAGTTTGCTCGTTTCTTCCGTATAATTTGGACCATGCCAAAAGAAAGAAGGGATAGCCTTAACATACCCGTTCCTGGAATTATTTGAACGAATCTGCTTCTGTGAAATATGGACGAGATTTCTGCTTGAAATCTTCGAACGAAATTTGGACGAATTTGTTTTGATTCTTCTTTTAACGTTTTGGTTTAAGAATCAAGGACGAAATGTAAAATGGTTGTTTGATCTTGCATGAAGGAGTTGTCTCTGATTTCTCACGCCTTTATTTCAACCAAGAAAGATGGAAAATCCTTAAGTTAAAATGTTGAACAACATTCTGATTTTGAAAGGATATATTTTGATTACTTTTTGAATCATGTTGGACTTTGTAATGAAGACAACTTAGATGTCCATTCCATACTCATTCTTGTCTAGGTGGCAGCATAAGTGACTAATTAGTCACTTCTATTATTTTGGCTTCATGCCACGTGGGGTAGGGGTGAGATATTTGTTAATTAAATTTTATCAACTTATTAGTTAATTGGGTAATGTCCCATTACCCGGTAATTAATCAATTACCCGCAAAATTGGGAATTATCACCACTTGCTTAAAATATTACTCACTTTTCACATACCTTATACACCTTACTATCATGACCATGTAGTACCTTGTGTGGCACTAGTCCATAAATACCGGGTATTTTAGCTCGGGCCGCATTTTATCCCAAATTTCTAAACTTTGACAAAATTAGTTTCCTTCGATTTTACTAACCCTCTTACCTTCACAAATTTACTAATCACTTGTAATCCCCAAATAATCTTTTCCTTGGACTGATGTCAATTACCTTAAGACAAATTCAACGTACAATACTATAGGGTGCAACACTGTCGTAAATTATTACTGTTGGACGTAGCATCATCGTAATATATTACTGCAGATCATAACATTGTAGTAATATACTACTGCGGGACGTAATATTACGGGATGTAATATCATTCCCCCCTTTGGAACATTCGTCCTCGAATGTTGACTTATGATCTTATCATTTTCATAACTTATAGCTCTTGAGAATACCTTGATAATCTCCTTGTCATTTAGGCAGTTGTTCTGTGAATAAATCCAAAGGCTAGGTCATTCCTCCCTTTAGGCCTCTTTCTCACACTACGATTTGTCGTCGGAATCCTTCCAATCTCGTAACTGTTGCTACCTTTCATCATGCAGCATGTATAGTTTTAATTTTGTAAGTGTGTCCAATCTCTAGGCTTCACATGTAGAGCTTGATATGATGTTCCTTTGTGCATTTGTGAGTATACTGAAGTTTTTTTGCTCAGTAGTTGGTTGAATTCACGAATATTGTTATATCTCATCGCATATGTCCGTTTAACCATCCGTATGAATTACTGCCATAACTCTTACTTTAATTTATCGCTGCTGAGGTCTGCTACCAAACCATAGCTTACTCTCGTTTCTCATTCCATATGTAAAAATTTAAGTCTTTTAATGCTTCCTTATTATTGTTCATCTTTAGAATGACGGCCTAATGTTATCTCATACTTTGTAACTTTTGTCCATCCATTATTGATTCACCTCAATATTGATCTACAATATACCACCGATAACTTAACATTTTATGTAATATTGCTGCTAGGATTCACGTTTTATTGGGTAACGTCAAAAATGATTAGATTGATCCACCTGGGGTGATACCGTGCTTTCATAACCGTACCTCATAGCATCCCAATGTGATTCACCTTGCGTGGGTACTTTATTCCTATCCAATTCATAAGATCCGTTTCTTTTTTTTCGTTGAATCATTACTCAATCGAAGGCCCAAACGTCATCTTTTATCTATCACAATTACACCCTCATTCTATTACCAGGGTGGCACTCTAAATGTTATTAGTCTTAGACTCCTTTGAGTTCATTCAGGATATAATGAGCTTTGTATAATTTAGAGAAACCAACTGCTCTTCTTGTTTTCATGGGCTTAATCCTAAGGGCTTATCCATTTTTGTTACCTTCTCACTCACCCTTTCTTATCCTTACTCTCGTCTTCTAGAACCTTGTCGCTTCACCATATAATCGCTTGCGACCTACACAACTCTATTTATATTACTTTCAACCTTTAAACTTTCTTGCATCATAGATTTTCTTATGTCATTCTAGGACATTAAGCGAGACATCACATCGTCTCTAACGCTCATTTGGTGTCTTAATTAGCCTCCTCGATACCTAGAACCCATATGTTATAAGATATGCCACTGACTATGCCTCTATCATTCCTGGATATTGAATCCCAGCACTTCTAGCCTTTTATCAAAAGTATGGACTATTCCCATATTCTGCCTTTGCCCTTTACCTTACTTACCTTAAAATCTCGCATAGTATTTTCTATTTCTTTCATAAACTCACTTCCACATAGGTATAATTCACGTCCATAACTTGAAGCTCTATTATAATTCTTACACCTCTAGTGCATACACAATTCGGTGGAAGCTCTGTACTAACTTCTTATGAGGCTGGTACTCTTCAGTTGGATTCATCGTAAAGTTATTATAAAAATGGCTATTGTACTATCTTTCTTATACCTGTGCTAGTTAAGAATGATCTCGAGGTCTATAATTCTCTTGGTCTCTTCAATTTTGCTTAGTCGATGTGACTCTTTAGTCTCCTCTTCTTTCTGATCAGCCTCTATGTAGGCTTAAGATATCTTCCGACCTGCGGTTCCTCTGTATTAGTTATTACTTTAGCCGTTCATAGGTGCTGAGGGATATTTATGATAAAATCCTTTAACAATTCAATTCTTCATCTCTGACCTGGGTTCAGTTCTTTCTTTTAACGTGTACCAAAATCTTCTACGGTTGTATATGATGCAGGTATAGAACTCCAAATTCTTAAGTGAGTTCATAACGTTACCAACTCGGGATCATTGATCAAATAATTTCTTTCGTTCCTTCTTAGCTTTCTTCAATGCAATCTATTACCTTTCCTAGCCTTTCTGCCCCTCCCCCCCCCCTCCCATGTTGCGTGCATACATAGCTTATCCTAGTTCCCACGCATGCTAGAGTTTTCGTGCAACTCATATGACCTTCGAATGTTACTTTTAATTTTTCTTCCCATTCATTATTAACGATAGGGGACACTTTCCTTTGGAATGCTTAAAATGTTGTTGCGAATTGTTGTTATACGACCATTTCCTCTTTAGGTCGTTGTGCTTAGGTTGAAGCCCTCTTTCTTATCTCCTCAGCTAGTCTTTCGTTGTAGTACTTAGGGAGAACCATTGAATCTTGTAAAGTTATAAGCTTATTATGGACCTTATGATGTCCTTCCTTGCCTATAATTATCCGTAGTTGCTTACGACCATGCCCTTGTGCTTGTAGGGTTGCTTCTGAACTGATATTTTGAATGTTTTCCCATTGGCACTTTCTTTTATCCCCATAACATTCATACGTATCTTTAACTACCCTGACTCTTGTTTGAATATATCTCAAGTATTATAATGATATTCTTCGAGGTTGAAACTCTCCATGTTGGGTTCTAGTATGTTTATCTCACACGATCTGATGACTCGTTTGTAACCTCCTGTTGAGCCATAACCGGGATCTTCCTGACCAATTACTAACTACTTGTTGGCCCATTCTTATATCAATATTTCTTGTAATATTTCTTGGGTTATTTCCTTTGTCTTATCTTACGTTTCGTATTTTGGCTCCTTATCTATCAATAACATCTCAGGCATGAACCCTTACTTCCTCTCCTTGACGTCATGCTTGCACAATATTCTTGAATCGTAGCGTATTTGTAGGATTTGGATAAGTGCCATCTCATTCCTCTTTCATTTATCACATTCTTCCTTTACCATTCTATAGTCACTAGAACCACTTAATTCTGCCTTAATGCCACATTACTCCATATTCCCTCCTTTAGGGATGTAATAAAAACTGAAGCCACGAGGATCTACCTATATATATATTTTGCCTCTTCATCTTTGGCGTCGTTTCTCAACATCAATGATCCTTACTTGCCTTGCGACTATTCTTCTATACCAAGGATGAAAAATTCCCTTACTCGCGAGGGTGACACTTAGCGTAACTGGCACATACAATCTCTTAAGCTTAACTTTGCTCATATTGCTTGCTCTAGGGAAGCGTCTTCCCGAATGACCATTCTCTGAATTTGTCATGAATCTTCTTTTGTCGTCCATTCTTTTATTGCTGGAGCTAAATTAGAAATTCCTATGGTGCCGACTATTATCACTCACTCAGTCCCTAATTCATGTTTAGTTTATCTTATTTACCAACCCATACTGATTTCTATTACTCTGGAGGTCTAGCTTTTCCTTAACTTGACTATAAACTCTGTAATATATCATATTTTTACCTACCGTTGCCATTCATGTATTACATCTTACTCTTAAAGCTTCATTAGCTCTCTTCTTATTTCCTGCTAACATTTCTATCTATCACTTTATTATGAAAACTTCAACAAGATATTCTTTTGCTTTTAGCTCCCCTTTGCTCCATCTACTGGCTCTTCGGGTTGCCAAGCATTATCTCTCTACTAGGGACGGGAGCCATACTAAGATCATATTTATCCCTTCATGGCTTTCAGTGCCTATCTTTATGACACTCATATCTAGTTGTTCTATTTTAGATTGTACCATCTTGGTGTCTCACAAGGAGATTTTGTTAGCACATTTACAATATCTTTCGAAAATGTCAACTAACGCTAGCAATCCAACCATCATTTTGGGTTACTCTAACCCTAGCCGGTTCCCGATAATCTTTCTCTTAACTATTTCTCCTAGCTCCTATGGAGCATAATTGAGATGGGTCTAACTAATTGTACATACCTCTGTTACAATTGAACATATCTGAAAATGCTTATATTTCTCTACTTGAATTGTAAATATTGTTAATCTTCATTATTTGGGTACCTCGTACCCTTCTTCACCTTGCTTATTTTACTTGCTAGAACTTGTGTCTACCTTCTGATTCTCTTATTTCTTTTTACCGTAAGAGTGGATAGACATTCTTGCCTTAGTGACGTCATCAAGAAACTTACACATCTTGGTACACACATGATCTACTGAATACCTCACATTTACTTATCATAAGCATAATGCAAACTCGAGTTCCTCTAATCCAACACTTCCACAGCTATATCTCTTATCGATCATCTTTCTGAACGTAGATATCGTTTTATTACGAATAAAATAGAAGTTTGGAATTTGAATTCTTATGAATGATCTCTACCACACGATCTAGAGTAAGAAGAAAGAGTGACAGTCCTAAATGCCCCGTAGCCTCCTGCTTATAAGTGTGGTGCACGACACGCTCATAAACAAGACTCTACTAGACACGACTTGTAGACTCCCTAGAACAGAACTGCTCTGATACCACTTTCACAACCCAAACTGATGGGCCGAGACGGGCACCCGGTACCTTACTCGATCGAGTACCAACGTAACGTATCATTCTTATTACATCATCATATACATATGACATACGAATCAAATAGGCCAACATAATCATTTATAAACTCAAAACATAGGCCGACAAGGCCGTACAATCTTTCACGTATACGACATATGTCTACAAGCCTCTAAGAGTACATAAATGTCATAAAGGTCGGGATAGGGTCCCGCTATACCAAAAAATACACATATAAATCATACTAACAAAACAAGCGACTCAGAAGCAAATGGAGCGCACCAACATCTTCCGCTGAGCTGATAGCCTACTTGGAGGGCTCTCGACCTGTCTATCGACATGTGCGGGCATGAAATGCAGCGTCCCCAAGAAAAAGGGAAGTCAATATGAATAATGTACCGAGTATGTAAGGCACATAAATAAGTACATAAAAGACATGGAAGAAATATAGAGCACAAGACTCAACCTGTAAGCCTGAATAGCTTTATAAATCATAAATTACTTTCAGCATCATGCATATGCATATGAATGTCATGTCGTGCATAGGTACATGTTTCATAATGTCATCAGCCTCTGAGGGCATCCCATCATA
>MDKI01051112.1:0-13947 GCA_005239505.1 Nicotiana paniculata
TTCATGTTTCTCTTAGCTTGGAGAGTCCAGATTCTGCCTTAGGACTCTCTGTCTTTCTGATAATATATCACATATGGTTAAATTTGACCCGATAGAGTTGTTATAGTAAGAAATGCTTTTTAGTTACTTACTACTGTATTTATTTTATGGATTAAGTTTGTAATTTACTTTTTCATTTTATAATGAATATGTGTACCATTTCTTTAAAAAAAAAATAAATAATAATAATAATAATAATACTAGAACCAAAATAAATATGCTAGAACAACTATTAGCCATCATTACAAAATAAGACTTCTTCCTTACTAATATTAGGCTAGGTTTTGAACACCTTAATTATTTTATCTAATGCCTACTTCCTACGAGAACAAGTATTAGATGACTCTAATCAAGGCTTAGAAAAATGGACTGCATTATCAAGTGGTTTTGGTTTGTGTTGTAGTTTGAACCTTGCTCTCTCACGGTGTCCTTTTAATTCACTGGTTGAGAGGCTATGCCTTTGAACGCTATCTTTCATATATTCAATTAAAAAACATTCATTTTTTGAGTATGAATGTATGATAATATTTAAACCATTAGCAGTTTGGACAAAGAGAGGAGAGGAGGTTCTTCTTATTTGATTCTAGAGAAAAAAGCAATTACACTACGTGAAAAATTACTCTAATGGCATTGACTGTATATCGTCAAAATCGGAGAGCCCAATTTTACGATTGTTTTGACGCTTAGAAGACTCGAAGGTCCAAGCTATGGTATCAATACACATTGAAGGTCTGAGCTCCGGTATCAATACACAAGGTGGTCCATATTAAAGGTCCTCGGTCTCGAGGTAATACACATCGGAGGTCCTCGACCTCGAGGCAAAGCATATCGAAGGTCTTCGACCTCAAGGTAGTGCATATCGTAGGCCGACATAGAAAGGCGAAAGATTACCAAGGGGCACGTGCTCAAAGCTGATAAAAGTACACAAAATAATACAAGCCCGTACTGTGGCATTAAATGGCTATACCAACCATACCTCTTGACATTAAATAGTTGTACCAACTGTATTTCTTGGAAATAATTACACATGTACTATGTTAGGATTCCCATTCTTATATAAAGGAGACCCTTGTCACTTTGAGGCACACATGATATTCAATACAAGAACAACAACATCCTCTGCTCTCTAACAAAAACATTCTCAACAATTGTCTCATTAAATTATTGCTTCTCATTTGTTGTGTTCTAGAGTAATTCTCTATTTATTTCTTATTATTGATCATAAATAGGCCAACCTTAAGGCATTCAACATTGTTATACCACTGCCTATAGCCCCCAATCAAACTTCTCGAGCTCAACCTTGAGGCCTGCCCGACCACCATCGAGACTGGCCTCTTCGACACCTGGCTTGCATAATCTGGTTCTTTTAACACTTATTTCAATTTTCTCGCCTCATACTCAGCGTATATTGTCTAAAAAATCGGTATTAAAATAGATCATATATTTTTAGAACCACATAATCATATATAATTTATATTACCATTTTCACGGTAAACAGTTTAGTGTCCACCGTGGGGCTAAAAATAATAGTGATTGTTTTAGCGATTGTTTTCTAAAAAACAAAAGTTATTCTTCACACTTTTTCTTGTCCCAGAATCTGCAATTTCAGGTCGAAAAATGTCTAACTCAGTAAACGCACATGAAAACAACAACCCTGAGGATCATGGACCGCGAGAACCCATGCTCAAACGGGCCAAAGCGCCCGCCGCCACAAATGAACGAACTAAAAGTTGTATACCTAAAGGAACTATTATGTTCAGAGAGGAAGATGTCGAGGCCTTGTACCAACCACATAACGATGCGCTGGTAATTTCTTTCGTCTTGAATAACGTTCAAATTAAGCGTGTGCTCGTGGATCCAGGTAGTCCGACCAATATAATCAGATTTGGGGTAGTGGAGCAGCTCAAGCTGCTTGACCAAATCATACCCGATTCTGACACCCTAAGAGGGTTTAACATGGAGAGCGAAACGACAAAGGGGAAATCATCCTCCCAGTCGACGTGTCCGGTGCAGTTCGGGACACCAAGTTTTATGTCATCGAGGGGGACATGAGATACAACGCCCTGCTTGGAAGGCCATGGATACACATCATCAGGGTGGTACCGTCGACTCTCCACCAGATGTTGAAATTCCCAATCGCAGATGGCATAAAAACAGTGTATGGTGAGCAACACGCGACAAAGGAAATGTTTGCGGTGCACGATGTGGCGCCAGAGCCCGTATATTCCACCTCAAAGGGGTCAGAATATAAACAGGTCCCCGAGGATGACGAGGAAGACTTCCTCTCCCCTCGAACCTTCGTTACCCTCGAAGAATCGGACGCAACAAAATCAACGGTCGAAGAGCTGGAACAAGTCGTTTTGATGAAACACCTACCAGATCGAAAGGTTTACCTGGGAACGGGATTAACCCCCCAACTCAATAAAGAACTCATTTTTCTTATTGACAACATTGATTGCTTTGCTTGGTCCCACTTAGATATGACAGGGATCTCCCCGGAAATACCCACCCATCGACTAAGCGTCGACCCCAGGTTCAAACCGGTGAAGCAAAAAAGGAGGTCTCAGTCCGAGGTAAATCATGTGTTCATCAAAGACGAGGTAACAAAACTCCTCAAAATAGGGTCCATCAGGGAATTAAAGTATCCCGAGTGGTTGGACAATGTAGTAGTGGTCCCCAAAAAAAGGAACAAATTAAGAATGTGCGTAGATTATAAGGACTTAAATAAAGCATGCCCTAAAGATTCATTCCCGCTGCCCAACATCGATCGATTGATTGATGCTACGACCAACCACGAGACTCTCACCTTTCTCGATGCCTACTATTATCAGATTCAATTGAACCCCGAGGACAGGGAAACGACTTCATTCATCACTAAGTACGGCACATACTGCTACAATGTAATGCCCTTCGGGCTAAAATGCAGGGGCCGCGTACCAGCGCCTAGTTAATAAGATGTTCGAACATCAAATAGGCAAATCCATGGAAGTTTACATTTATGATATGCTGGTTAAGTCTCTGCGCGCGGAAGACCATTTGACTCATTTGCAGGAAACTTTCGACATCCTTAGAAGTTACAACATGAAGCTCAACCCCGAGAAATGCGCCTTCGGCGTAGGTTCAGGAAATTTTTTAGGCTTCATGGTATCAAACAAGGGGATTGAAATCAACCCCGACAAAATCAAGGCCATCGAAGAAATCACGGTGGTAAGCAACTTAAAGGCCATACAACGGTTGGCCGGGCGGATAACGGCACTGGGCCGATTCATCTCGAGGTCATCAGATCGGAGCCATCACTTTTTCTCCCTACTTAAAAAGAAAAACAACTTTGAGTAGACTCCGGAGTGCCAGCGCGCCTTAGAGGAATTAAAACGGTATCTCTCAAGCCTGCTTTTGCTCCGCACCCTAAAGGAGGATGAAACACTATACTTATACTTAGCAGTGTCCGAGGTAGCGATAAGTGGCGTGTTGGTCCGAGATAAGCAAGGTACGCAATTCCCTGTCTACCATGTAAGTCGAACCCTGGGAGATGCTGAAACCGGGTATCCACACTTAGAAAAATGAGCTTTGCATTAATAAGTGCATCTCAAAAATTGAAACCTTATTTTCAAAGCCACCATATATGTGTTTTAACAACATATCCTCTTCGGAATATATTGTATAAGCCTGAATTATTATGCCGGCTGGTCAAATGGGCCATCGAGCTCGGGGGGTACGATATTGAATATCAGCCCCGAATGGCTATCAAGTCCCAAATTTTGGCAGACCTCGTGCTGACTTTTCGCCTGCCATCATGCTTGAGGTAGAAAAAGAACTTCTACTGAAAATGGCTGCATCATCGGGGGTGTGAACCTTATTCACTGACGGTGCCTCGAATGCAAAAAGATTCGGGCTCGTCATAGTTCTGAAGCCACCTGCAGGTGTCATGATTAGACAATCTATAAAAACTGCAAAAAGTTGACTAACAAAGAAGCCGAGTATGAGGCTATGATTGCAGGTCTCGAATTAGCCAAAGGCCTGGAGCGGAAATCGTCGAAGCCAAATGTGATTCCCTTCTGGTAGTAAACCAGGCAAACAGGAGCTTCGAGGTTTGAGAGGATAAGATGCCACGGTACCTAGACAAACTTCAAATCACTTTGCATCATTTCAAAGAATGGACTCTGATCCACATACCTCGGGAGCAAAACAACGAGGTCGATGCACTCGCAAACCTGGGCTCATCCGTTGAAGAAGATGACATACTCCCCGGGGGTGTTGTTCAGCTATCCAAATCGGTGATCAAAGAAGGCCATGCCGAAATCAACTCCATCAGCCTGATATGGGATTGGAGAAACAAATACATCGATTATTTGGTAAGTGGAAAGCTTCCCACGGACCCAAAAGATTCAAGGGCCCTTCGGACCAGAGCAGCCCGATTTTCACTCGACGAAAGTGGAGCTCTATACAGAAGAACCTTCGATGGCCCCCTGGCAATATGCTTGGGACCGAGAGACACTAATTACGTGCTCCGAGAAATCCACGAAGGCACCTGCGGAAATCACTCTGGTGCCGATTCTTTAATTCAAAAGATGATCTAAGCAGGTTACTACTGGGACAACATGGGAAGGGACATCAAAGAATTCGTCCGAAAATGCGACAAGTGTCAGAGATTCGCTCCAATGATCCACCAACCCGGTAAACAGCTACATTCTGTCTTATCACCATGGCCGTTCATGAAATGGGGAATGGACATAGTCAGCGGCCTACCAATGGCACCAGGTAAAGCTAGATTTATTCTGTTTATGACTAACTATTTCTCAAAATGGGTGGAAGCACAGGCCTATGAAAAGATAAGAGAAAAAGAAGTCATCAACTTCATATGGGATCACATCATGTGCCGATTTGGGATCCCCTCCGAGATAACATGTGATAACGGGAAGCAGTTCATCGGAAGCAAAATAACAAAGTTTCTCGAGGATCACAAAATCAAAAGAATACTATCGACGCCCTACCACTTGTGTGCAAACGGTCAAGCTGAATCCACAAACAAGACCATCATTCGGAACTTGAAAAAGAAGTTAGAGAATGCAAAGGGAAAATGGAGAGAAACGCTGCCCGAAGTATTATGGGCATACCGGACAACCTCCAAGTCAAGCACTGGAGAGACGCTGTTCTCTTTGGTATACGGGTTCGAGGCTTTGATACCGGTCGAGATAGGGGAGCCTAGTGACAGATTCTGACATGCCACCTAAAACTCAAACAATGAGGCCATGCACATGGCCCTCGATCTATTAGACGAGAAGGAGAAGCTTCACTGGTCCAGATGGCCGCCCAAAAACAAAGAATCGAAAGATACTACAACCGAAGAGCAAACCTCTGATATTTCAAAACTGGGGACTTAGTCCTAAGGAAAGTCACCCAAAGCACTCGAAACCCTAACGAAGGCAAGTTAGGACCCATATGGGAAGGAGCGTACCGCGTCCTCGGAGCAATCGGCAAAGGATCCTACAATATAGGCACCATGGAAGGTGAGAAACTGCCAAACCATTGGAACATATCAATGCTCAAGCGCTATTATTGCTAAGGTACAATCCTTCCCATCTTTCCTTCAAATTGTTACACTAACCAAATGCGCAGGTATGCGATTAAAGGGAACCAAAACATCCCCTAGATCGAAGGCCTTAGGTTTTAAAGCATGCACTGCGGTCTTTTTTCCTCACACAAGATTTTATCCCAAAAGGGTTTTACCGGCGAGGTTTTTAACGAGGCAACATCCATATGCTACCTGAGGAGAACTCACCAAGTATATCAACCTCGAATACTGATGGGCATCCCCCCAAGAAATCACTAAAATATACCGAAGAGGATCTCGACAGGAAAATGATATATCGGACCAAACGGTTGAATGAACCGTGTCCACATAAATAATCGAACCCTCGATAGAAAAAACTTGTATACTTGTACCAAGTAACTAGAGAAGTACCTCTTGTTAGAACATTTTTCACATCAAAGAAGTTTGTTGTTTTTACAAGACACGGCCTCAAGGCCAAAAATTTAGCAAGCACACAGGAATTGTCCTCATTAGTCACTCCATCGAGTTGCCAAAAATTCGAATCCATAAAACCTCAGGGCAGGTAACTTCGAACGCACAAGCCCTCCTCGAGGCAACATTTAATTCCGACTCGGGGAATGCCCCCGATAGTCCGCTGATCAGGTTATCAAATTCGAAAGTCGTAAGACCTCAAGGCAGGGAACTTCGAGCTCGTAAGCCCTACATTAGGCAATGTCAAAACTATGAGACCGTAAGAAAGGTTGTACCAACCTAAAACGTAAGAGCCCGAGTCGCCCGCTACACTACAGGTTGTACCAACCCGAAATATAAACCCCATATATGGGTGAAGGCTATATATCGAACTTGTAAGACCCAAAAGGCATACCCTCGATATAGACACCATGACTATCTCACTCGGGGACTAAATGGCTACGCACAAACACAAATGACCACCGTCATAAGGCTCTGCCCAAACTAACGTAACTCGGAGACGTTCGACTATTGCCATAAAATCACAGGCCTCCATTTACTTCGAAAAACCTTCGAAAAGAATCGGTTAAAGGTTGTACCAACCTAAAGCGTAAGATCCCAAGTCGCCCTCTACATTAAAGGTTGTACCAACCTAAAGCGTAAGAGCCCAGTCACCAGCTAGTCGTGTCGACCTTACGCGTAAGAGCTCGAGCCGCCAACTACAGGTCATACCGACACAAAGCGCCTCAGGGCCAATTTGAAAACCTAAGGGCCGTTGAGCTCGAGTCGAGAATCGACTCATAGAATAAGCGTGATACAGTTAACTAAAGCGCCTCAGGGCCAAAAAAGCGTAAGAGCCCAAGTCGCCTGCTACATTAAAGGTTGTACCAACCTAAAGCGTAAGAGCCCAAGTCGCCAGCTAGTCGTATCGACCTTACGCGTAAGAGCCCGAGCTGCCAGCTACAGGTCATACCGACACAAAGTGCCTCAGGGCCAATTTGAAAACTTGAGGGCCGTTGAGCTCGAGTCGAGACCCGACTCTGAAACTAAGCCCGATACGGTTAACTAAAGCACCTCAGGGCCAAAAAAGCATAAGAGCCCAAGTCGCCCGCTACATTAAAGGTTGTACCGACCTAAAGCGTAAGAGCCGAGTCGCCAGCTAGTCATATCGACCTTACGCGTAAGAGCCCGAGCCGGAAGCTACTGGTCATACCGACACAAAGTGCCTCAGGGCCAATTTGAAAACCTGAGGGCCGTTGAGCTCGAGTTGAGACCCGACTCGGAGACTAAGCCCGATACGGTTAACTAAAGCGCCTCAGGGCCAAAAAAGCGTAAGAGCCCAAGTCGCCCGCTACACTAAAGGTTGTACCAACCTAAAGCGTAAGAGCCAAGTCGCCAGCTAGTCGTATCGACCTTACGCGTAAGAGCTCGAGCCACCAACTATAGGTCATACTGACACAAAGCGCCTTAGGTCCAATTTGAAAACCTGAGGGCCGTTGAGCTTGAGTCGAGACCCGACTCGGAGACTAAGCTCGATACGATTAACTAAAGCGCCTCAGGGCCAAAAAAACATAAGATCCCAAGTCGCCAGCTAGTCGTATCGACCTTACGCATAAGAGCCCGAGCCACCAGCTATAGGTCATACCGACACAAAGCGCCTCAGGGCTAATTTGAAAACCTAAGGGCCGTTGAGCTCGAGTCGAAACCCGACTCGTAGACTAGGCCCGATACTGTTAATTAAAAGAGCCTCAGGGCCAATTTATAACCCCAAAGGTCTCATCTCAAAGTCCAATTCACCGGGCTAACTACCAACAAGCAAATCAAATCAAAGAATATCTCATAATTATATATGTGTATATTACAAATACATATTTACAACGCTCCCATATATGCAAACAACAAAGCAGAAAATCTATTCTACTTTCAGGACCAGCTCCCTCAAAGGCCCTCGGACCAGCTCCCACGACGGCCTTTAAGTATCAACATCAGCTCAAAAAGAAAGGAGAAACTGGGCGTTGTTCTCGGCCTGCTTATCTCTTCCGAAAGGTCAAAAGCCCCCTAACATGTATCTCCTCGAGGGTCTCCCTCTAGGACTTGCACCGGGCATACTCATTGCTCCTCCTCTCTTTGTTGAAAGCTCGTCTTAGCTTGGCCTGAGCATCAACAACATCTTTCAAGTAAACGACCACTTTCTTGTCGGCCTCCGTATCCAGAAGATCAGCCTCGAGCTTGACAATCGTGCTCGAATGGATTAAGCTATCTTCTCGGGCATTACGAAGTAGTATCTCGAGGGTAGCAGCCTTAACCAAAGCATCCCTTTTACTCGAGGACCGAGTCCCCGATGGATAGTCATCGACTACCACCGATCACCCATCAAGAACAGAAACCTAAGGGTTTATTTTAAAAAGTCCCAAAACTTCGGACCAACTATCAACATGCATCATTCTATCCCAAAAAGCAAAGACAGAGGCCTTTATATGTGGTAAAGATTCACGAAGGTGGATTTTACAAGGCTGATGCCTGGAGCTCTTACACGAAGAAA
Organism: Nicotiana paniculata; assembly: GCA_005239505.1. Taxonomy (NCBI): domain Eukaryota; kingdom Viridiplantae; phylum Streptophyta; class Magnoliopsida; order Solanales; family Solanaceae; genus Nicotiana; species Nicotiana paniculata. The sequence goes on from MDKI01051112.1 coordinate 8,583, forward strand.
AGAACAAGTAAAAACCTAGTCTACCTTCTTTGAGACCTAATCTGTCGTTATTATCGGAACTTCGTCCTCTTTCCCCCCGGGGATTCTGTCTTCATCAAGCTCCTCGGGACTAGCATCCTCACCGGCTCTTTTCTCTTCGTCTTCGGCATCGGCTTCATCATTGGTAGAGATGAGGGACTTAGCATCAATTTCACCTGCCTGCTCTCCATAGCCCTTATGGAGAATCGCCTCGAGGGTCTCCCCCGAGATTTGCACCGGGCATGCTCACTGCTTCTTCGGTCTCGATCAAAAGTCTCCCTCTCAACTCCTTTTGAGTATCTGTGGCATATGTAAGAAGGTGCTCATTATATATACGTGAAGTTACTTGGGCTCGGATTCAAGGGAAAGAAGAATTGGTGAAGCAGTTCTCAACATCATTATTTATCTGCGACATGAGGGCGTATCTCCGCATTATCTTCTCCCCTCCAGGGAATAGCCCGACCGGGTCTATCAATAGCTATATATCCTTCGGATGGAGGGATTTTTACCGGCGTCACTTTTTCCCAATAGGAATCAACCTTCGCCTCTTCATCATTAGTCGTCGGACCAACATATCGAGGCGTGGATTCGCGGCGGCCCGTTAACCACAAAGATTAAGCAACCTCAAGATCAGACGACGTTCCATAAAATACAAGGAGGCACTCCTCAACGCAAAGGGAAATTGTCATTACGCTTTTAGAAGAGCGTAAAGAAGAGGGGGTTTTCTCTTTTTGAGGGACCGTTTTAGAAGTCTTGGCCATGGCTGCATTGGCCATAGCTGCATTAGCATTTCAGAATGAGAAGAAGAAAACTGGTGGAGAAAGCAAGGGCTGCTAAGTGGAGGTTTTCAAGGTGTTGTGAAGGATGAAGATTTGAAAGGGAAAGGTTGGAGTATTTATAGAGATCTTTTTTAGCATACTAAAGAAGTTGAAAAAGGCGGTAAAAAGCGATTCAAGGGTTTTTTCGAGAACTGTGCTCTGTGCAACCTTCCTATCACATCAGTTGATGACTTCACGTGACTGACGTCATGATGAAGATATCGAAGAGCCAAGAATTCAAGACCGTTCCTTATCATTCCATTCTAAGGAACGCGGGGACTATCTGTATACGGCCAATATCAGAGAGCCCGATTTTACGGTCATTTCGGCGCTTAGAAGACTCGAAGGTCCGAGCTCTGTTATCAATACACATCGAAGGTCTGAGCTCTGGTATCAATACACATCGGAGGTCCTCAACCTCGAGGCGGTCCATATTGAAGGTCCTCGGTCTCGAGGTAATACGCATCGGAGGTCCTCGACCTCGAGGCAATGCATATCGAAGGTCTTCGACCCCGAGGTAGTGCATATATTAGGCCGACATAGAAAGGCGAAAGATTACCAAGGGGCACGTGCTCAAAGCTGATAAAAGTACACAAAATAGTACAAGCTCGTACCGTGGCATTTAATGGTTGTACCAGCCATACCTTTTGACATTAAATAGTTGTACCAATTGTATTTCTTGGCAATAATTACACATGTACTATGTTAGGATTCCCCTTCTTATATAAAGGGGACCTTTGTCATTTTGAAGCACACATGATATTCAATACAAGAACAACAACATCCTCTGCTCTCTAACAAAAACATTCTCAACAATTGTCTCATTAAATTATTGCTTCTCATTTGTTGTGTTCTAGAGTAATTCTCTATTTATTGCTTATCATAAATAGGCCAACCTTAAGGCATTCGACATTGTTATACCACTGCCGATAGCCCCCAATCAAGCTTCTCGAGCTCGACCTCGAGGCCTGCCCGACCACCATCGAGATTGGCCTCTTCGACACCTGGTTTGCCTAATTTGGTTCTTTTCACACTTATTTCGTTTTCTCGCCTTATACTCAGCGTCTATTGTCTAAAAAATCGGTATTAAAATAGATCACATATTTTTAGAACCGCATAATCAAATATAATTGTAATTTCTATTTTCACGGTAAATATTAACCATTGTTCTTGATGAGAGAGACCCACAAGTGAAATGACAATGCAATACAATGTCAAATATGTTTTAAAAAATAATACTAATAAAAAAACTAAAAAAAAAAAGAAAAGGAGGAGGGGATATATTTTGGGTGAAATATTCTTATTAATCACATAAAATTGAAGTCCTTATTGTGAAAGAATACTCCCCTACTAGTACTACTCAACTATATTTTATTTGACTACGATCATTCAGTCTTATTTCCCTCCCAAATTAAATTTTGTCTATAATATGAATAATTTATATCTACTCTCAAAGGCGAGATTAAAATTTAAACTCAATGATTTTAGTACTAATGTTCTTAATACATACCTCATTTGTGTATTTAAAATAATAAGCTCAAAAGTTAAAATCTATTAAAATTTAGTGATTTCACATATACTTTAAAGTAATAGGTTCAACTGATTCCGTCAAACTATGCTAGTATCAATTTTATATGTCCATTTTATTCTAACAACGAATATCCTCAAGTACTTTTAACTTAAATTGTAACAGAATTTAATTATCATCCAAATGTATATGAGAGACTTAGAAAGAGTAATAAATGCAGAAGACAAAAAATAAAAATAAAAACATAAAACTCTATATTATTAACAATAAAAGAAGAAGAACAATATTGTAGAGAAAGAGAGAGAGAAGATTCTTATTGAATTTTGGGATGATTTACAATGGAATAAAACCTCTCTATTTATAGGGAAAAAGTGACTTATCCACCAAGTAACAAACCCTAGAATCTCTCTAGAATATAGATATTCACCATAAATAGAATTCTATTTATAACACTCTCCCTTGAATGTCTATTCAACAAATAATGTGCCTCGTTAAAACCTTAACTAAAATAAAACTCAATGGGGAAAAAATTCTAGTAAAGGAAAAAGAGTACATATATCTAACAATACGTCTTTTGGTTGCCTCATTAAAAACCTTGCAAGGAAAACCCAGTGGGACAAAACCTTGTAAGGGAAAAAGAGTGCAACGCGCATTAAATCCCCCTGATGAGAGCATCAATTCACATCCTTGAGCCTTCACATCCCTATATTGTGTATTTTCTTCTTAAAGCTTGACATCAGTAGAGATTTGGTGAACAAATCAGCCATATTATCACTTGAATGAATATGTTGCACCTTGAAATCATCATTCTTGTATATATATAATGTCTTCATATAATGTCGTGGAATAGCTTTTTCAGTGTCTCCATAGAGGGAAAAATTCTCGCTATCACATTATCGTGCTTATAGTTATAGCAAGAAATATATGTGCACAAATTGCACGTAGGATGTGGTACTTTAGGACCAAGAATTATATATGCTTTAAGCAATTTAAATTTTCCAAGGATTGTCATATAAGTTAAGTCATATAAGCTATATGAATGGACTTTAGATGCATATCAAGTTTTTATGTCATGCTAGACATAAGATAGATAAAAGTGATTGCACAAACCATTGACTTTATACTTTCAAATGTTTGGACTGCAGGTCCAAAACTATATGTCTTTCATATGAAACAAATTCTATTCGAATATTGTCTCTTTCATTTGTCCAATATTTTTGTGTCCATATTCAACATACTTAAGATCCTCATGTATACTTAGTGTTATGAAAGATGTCGTCGACGAACATTTTATATCGGTTCCAATATTTTGTTTTTCCATAAAGACATAACATAGAGATCTCTTCATTTATATTTTCAGGTACCTGAACCTCTCTTGAGATTTTATGAAGTGTTATGTCATGTGATCTTCTAGATCACTTGCCTCTTTTATTATGATCATTTTGATCATTTGCTCATCTTCTTTATCAAGAAATTTATCTGAAACCGATCTGTCTATACGCTTTAAGCGTGCCATAGACATTGTCCTTCTAGGACTTATTCTAAATATAAGCATTTTCAGTGAGAATATAGTTACTTTCTTTGGGTCAACAAATACGTCTGGCATGCTTTGCAATATATTGCAGATGAATTATCTTTTTATGGACTTCAAGTTCATATTATCTTATTCGAGGATCTAGATGGACAAATAATAATTCTTTCCACGTAACTTTTTCTCAACTGTTTATCATGTCTCCCCCTCATGTTAGAAAAACTAACTTTCTTCCTCAATTTTGAGAATCCATCTTTGTCGTGTTATGGTGTTAATCAAAATATACACCGCACATCAATAATAATAAGATGAAATTATTTGGTTCCTGGCCCTGAACCACTTGTGAGGGGAGAATGTAATATACTTTCGTATATAATGTATATCAAACTAATATAAACAACTTAGTTCTCATAAGTAATAGTTTAGCTATTAAGTGGAGGCACTCAATAAATCATTTTGCTAAACCAATTGTGATATAACCAACTTATCAAGATAAAGTCTTGAATAGAAAATCTGAAAATTATGCTCTAAATTAAATTATTGAGCAAGTTATCTCGCAAACAGCAGGTTGCGGGTTAATAATAATTGCACATGTAATCATCTCATAGATGCATCTTATGTGGTATACATGTCAGGTGAATGGGCCCATATTCACCTTTTCTATTTCCAGCATTCATGGGATTAAATCCCAATTTTAGTTGGCCTATTAATTAATGAGAACAAGCAACATTAGAGAATTCGTAAATGCGTCTGCATTTGATTTGCTATTCTTTGCAAATGGATAATCTTTTGCACATCTTTTTCACAAATGGAGGTACGTGGATAAAGATGAGACAATGATGGATTTTTCACAAAATTTTTCGTTTGGTTTCACCAATTTCTCCCCCTAATTTTAGAAAAAGTGTCTCATCGAATCGACAATCTGCAAATCGAGCAGTGAATAAATCCTCCGTTAATGTTTCAAGATAGCAAACAATGGAGGGCGATTCAAACAACAAATATTCCTAACCTTCTTTGGGGACCCATTTTGGTGTGATATGGCGGTGCTACATGCACATATTTTGCGCATCCAAAAATTCTTAAATGGGATGCATTAAGTTCACGACCCAAAACTAATTGCAACGGGGAATATTTATGATAATTTGTCGGGCTGAGACGAACTAGCATTGTTGCATGCAAAATGGCGTGACCCCAAACAGAAGTGGGCAACCTCGTTTTCATGAGTAACAGTCTTGCTATCAATTGCAGACATTTAATTAAAGACTCCGCGAGGCCATGTCGAGTGTGAACATGAGCTACATGATGTTTCACTTTTATCCCAATTGATAAGCAATAATCATTAAATGCTTGGGATGAAAACTCAGCAACATTATCAAGTCTAATAGAATTAATTGGATAATAGGGGAATTGCGTCCGTAATCGAATTATTTGTGCCATTAATTTTGCAAACGCGAGGTTGCGAGATGACAA
>ML339427.1:452-10676 GCA_005239505.1 Nicotiana paniculata
TGAATTCTAATAAGACCCAAGGAACCATAACCAACGCTCCAAAATGACCAAATTACATTTTTTTGGCCTTTTATGGCTATAAAAATGGAATTCCGCCATTCGTGCCTCTATTATCGCCTGCCGTGGCCCAAGCTCGACGCCGTGGTACGGAACCGGAATCGGATCACCTGATATTTGTCCGTGAATTCTAATAAGACCCAAGGAACCATAACCAACGCTCCAAAATGACCAAATTACATTTTTTTGGCCTTTTATGGCTATAAAAATGGAATTCCGCCATTCGTGCCTCTATTATCGCCTGCCGTGGCCCAAGCTCGACGCCGTGGTACGGAGCCGGTACCGGATCATCTGATATTTTTTTTGTAAATCAAATACGACCCAAGGAACCATAACCAACGCTTCGAAATGACCAACTTACATTTTGTGGCATTTTATGGAAATTAAATTTGAATTTCGCTAGTCGTGCCTGTAATATCGCATGCCGTGGCCCTAGCCCGACGCCGTGGTACGGAACCGGAATCGGATCGCCTGATATTTGTCCGGAACATCAAAAACAAACAAGGGAACCAAACCAACGCCTTGAAATGACCAGACTACCTTTTTGGCATTTTATGGCAATTAAACTGGATTTCTGCCAGTCGTGCATGTAATATCGCCTGTCATGGCGCTAGATTGACTCTGTGGTACGGAGCCGCTACTGGATCACCTGATATTTATCTGGGACCTCAAATACGACCCAAGGAACCATAACCAATGCTTCGAAATGACCAAATTACATTTTTGGCCTTTTATGGCAATTAAACAGGAATTTTGCCAGTCGGGCCTGTATTATCGCCTGCCGTGGCCCAAGCCTGACGCCGTGGTACAGAGCCGGAACCGGATCGCCTAATATTTTTCTGGGACATGAAATATGACCCAAAGAACCATAACCAACACTTCTAAATGGTGGAATTATATTTTTTTGGTATTTTATGGCAATTAAACTGGAAATTCGCCAGTTGTGCCTGTATTATCGCCTGCCGCGGCCCAATCCCGACGTCGTGGTACGTAGCCCGTACCTGATAGCCTTATATTTATTCGGTATATCAAATACGACCCAAGGAACCCTAACCAACACTCAAAATGACCAAATTATATTTTTTGGCATTTTATGGCAATTAAACTGGAATTCTGCCAGTCGTGCATGTATTATCGTCTGTCGAGGCTCAAGCCCGGCGCCCTGGTACAGAGCCGGTACCATATCGTCGGATATTTTTCTAGGAAATCAAATACGACCCAAGGAACCATAACCAACGCTTCGAAATTAACAAGTTACATTTTTGGCATTTTATGGACATTAAACTGGAATTCCGCCAGTCGTGCATGTATTATCGTCTGTCGAGGCTCAAGCCCGGCGCCCTGGTACAGAGCCGGTACCATATCGTCGGATATTTTTCTAGGAAATCAAATACGACCCAAGGAACCACAACCAACACTTCGAAATGACTAAATTACATTTTGTGGCATTTTATGGCAATTAAATTGGAATTCCGCTAGTCGTTCCTGTAATATCGCATGTCGTGGCCCAAGCCCAACGCCGTGGTACGGAGCCGGAACCGTATCACCTGATATTTGTCCGGTACATAAAATACGAACCAAGGAACCATAACTAATGCTTCAAAATGACCAGTCTACCTTTTTTGGCATTTTATGGAAATTAACCTGGAACTCCGTTAGTCGTGCATGTATTATCGCCTGCCGTGGCCCAAGCCCGATGCCGTGGTACGGTGCCGGTACTAGATTGCCTGATATTTGTGCGGGACATCAAATACAACCCAAGGAACCATAACCAATGCTTCGAAATGACTAAGTTACATTTTTGGCATTTTATGGCAATTAAACTGGAATTCCGCTAGCCGTGCCTGTATTATCGCTTGCCGTGGCCCAAGCCCAGCGCCGTGGAACGGAGCCGGTACCGAATCGTCTAATATTTTTTGGGGAAATCAAATACGACCCAAGGAGCCATAACGCTTAGAAATGACCAAATTACATTTTGTGGCATTTTATGGCAATTAAATTGAATTCCGCCAGTCGTGCCTGTAATATCGCATGCCGTGGCCCAAGCCCGACACCGTGGTACAGAGTCAGAACCGGATCACCTGATATTTGTCCAGGACATCAAATACAAACTAAGGAACCATTACCAATTCTTCAAAATGACCAAATTTCATTTCTTGGAATTTTATGGTAATTAAAATGGAATTCCGCAAGTTGTGCATGTATTATCGCCTGCCGTGGCCCTAGCCCGACGCGGTGGTACGGAGCCGATACAAAATCGACTGATATTTTTGCGGGACATCAAATACGACCCAAGGAACCATAACCAACGCTTCGAAATGACCAAGTTACATTTTTGGGATTTTATGGAAATTAAACTGGAATTCCGCCAATCGTGCTTGTATTATGGCCTGATGTGGCCCAACCCCAACATCGTGGTACATAGCAGGTACCGTATCACCTGATATTATTCCGGGAAATCATATTCGACCCAAGTAACCATTACCAACACTTCGAAAATACCAAATTACATTTTTGGCAATTAAAATGGAATTCCACCAGTCGTGCCTGTATTATCGCATGTCGTGGCCCAAGCCCGACGCCGTGGTACGGACCCGAAACCAAATCGCCTGATATTTGTCCGGGACATCAAATACGAACCAAGGAACCATAACCAATGCTTCAAAATGACCAAACTATCATTTTTGGCATTTTATGGCAATTAAACTGGAATTCCATCAATCGTGCCTGTATTATCGCCTATCATGGCCCAAGCCCGACGCCGTGGTACGGAGCCGGTACCAGATCGCTTGATATTCTTCTGGGACATCAAATACTACCCAAGCAACCATAACCAACGCTTCGAAATGACCAAGTTACATTCTTGTCATTTTATGGCAATTAAACTGAATTTCCGCCAGTCATGCCTGTATTATCACCTGCCAGGGCCCAAGCCCAACGCCGTGGTATAGATCCGGCACCGAATCGTCTGATATTTTTCCGGGAAATCAAATACGACCCCAGGAAACATAACCAACGCTTCGAAATGATCAAGTTACATTTTTTTGGCATTTTATGGCAATTAAACTGGAATTCCTCCAGTCGTGCCTGTAATATCGCATGCCGTGGGCCAAGCACAACGCCGTGGTTCAGAGCCGGAACCGTATCACCTGATGTTTTTCTGGGACATCAAATACGAAAAAAGGAACCATAAACAACGCTTCGAAATGACAAAACTACCTTTATTATCACCTGTCATGGCCCAAACTCGACGCCTTGGTACGGAGCCAGTACCGGATCGCCTGATATTTGTCCGGGACATCAAATACGACCAAAGGAACCATAACCAATGATTCAAAATGACCAAATTACATTTTTGGCCTTTTATGGCAATTAAACAGGAATTCCGCCAGTGGGGCCTGTATTATCGCCTGCCGTGGCCCAAGCCCGACGTCGTGGTATGGAGCCGGAACCGAATCGCTTAATATTTTTTCGGACATCAAATACGACCCAAGGAACCATAACTAATGCTTCGAAATGACGAAATTACATTTTTGGTATTTTATGGCAATTAAACTGGAAATCCGCCAGTTGTGCCTGTATTATCGTCTGCCGTGGCCAAAGCCCGACTCCGTGGTATGTAGCTCGTACAGGATCGCTTTATATTTTCTGGGACATAAAATACGACCCAAGGAACCATAACCAACACTTCAAAATGACCAAATTACATTTTCTGGCATTTTATGGCAATTACACTGGAATCTTGTCAATCATGCCTGTATTATCGCCTGTCATGGACCAAGACCGACGCCGTGGTACGGAGCTGGTGCCGGATCGCCTGATATTTGTCCGGGACCTCAAATACGACCCAAGGAACCATAACCAACGCTTAAAAATGACCAAATTACATTTTGGGCATTTTATGGCAGTTAAACTAGAATTCTGACAGTCGTGCCTGTATTATCGCCTGCCATAGCCCAAGCCCTACGCCGTGGTACGGAGCATGTACCGCATCGCCTGATGTTTGTCTGGGAAAGAAAATACGACCTAAGGAACCATAACCAATGCTTCGAAATGACCAATTTACATTATACGGCATTCTATGGCAATTAAATTGGAATTCCGCCAGTCATGCCTGTATTATCGCCTGCCATGGCCAAAGCCCGATGTCGTGGTACGGAGACGGTAGTGGATCGCCTGATATTTGTCCGGGACATCACATACAACCCAAGGAACTATAATCAACGCTTCAAAATGACCAAATTACATTTTATGGCGTTTTATGGCAATTAAACTTGAATTCTGCCAATCGTCCATATATTATCGCATGTCGTGGCCCAATCCCGACGCTGTGGTACGGAGCAAGAACTGAATCTCCTGATATTTTTTCGGGACATCAAATACGACCCATGTAACCATAACCAATGCTTCGAAATGACCAAATTACATTTTTGGTATTGTATAGCCATTAAACTGGAAATCCGCCAGTCGTGCCTGTATTATCGCTTGCCATGGCCCAAGCCCGACGCCGTGGTACATTGCTGTTACCGAATCACCTGATATTTGTCCGGGACATCAAATACGACCCAAGGAACCATAACCAATGCTCCAAAATGACCAAATTACATTTTGGGCATTTTATGGCTATTAAACTTGAATTCCGCCAGTCGTGCCTATATTTTTACCTGCCATGGCCCAAACCCGACGCCGTGGTACGGAGCCGGTACCAGATCGCCTGATATTTATCCGGGACATCAACTATGACACAAGGAACCATAACCAACGCTTCAAAATGACCAAATTACATTTTTGGCATTTTATGGAAATTAAACTGGAATTCCGCGAGTCATGCCTCTATTATCGCCTGTCGTGGCCCAAGCCCGACGCCGTGGTACGGAGCCAGTACTGGATCGTCTGATATTTTTTTGGGAAATCAAATACGACCCAAGGAACAATAACCAATGCTTTGAAATGACCAAATTACATTTTGTGGCATTTTATGGGAATTAAACTGGAATTACGCCAGTCGTGCCTGTAATATTACATGCCGTGGGCCAAGCCCGACGCCGTGGTTCGGAGCCAGAATCGGATCACCTGATATTTTTTTGGGACATCAAATACGAACCAAGGAACCATAAACAACACTTCGAAATGACCAAACTACCGTTTTGGCATTTTACGACAATTAAATTGGAATTTCGCCAGTTGTGCCTTTATTATCGCCTGTCATGGCCCAAGCTCGACGCCGTTGTACGGAGCTGGTACCGGATCACCTGATATTTTTCCGGGACATCAGATACGACCCAAGCCACCATAACCAACGCTTCGAAATGACCAAATTACATTTTTGGCCTTTTATGGCAATTAAACAGGAATTCCGCTAGTCGGGCCTGTATTATCGCCTGTCGTAGCCCAAGCCTGACGCCGTGGTATGGAGCCGAAACCGGATCGCCTAATATTTTTCCGGGACATCAAATACGACCCAAGGAACCATAACCAACACTTTGAAATGACGAAATTAAATTTTTGGTATTTTATGGCAATTAAACTGGAAATTCGCCAGTTGTGCCTGTATTATCGCCTGCCGCAACCCAAGCCCGACACCGTGGTACGTAGCCCATACCGGATCCCTTGATATTTGTGTTGGACATCAAATACGACCCAAAGAACTATAACCAACACTTCAAAATGACCAAATTACATTTTTTGGCAATTTATGGCAATTAAACTGGAATTCCGCCAGTGGTGCCAGTATTAGCGCCACCCGTGGCCCAAGCCCGACGCCGTGGTATGGAGCCGGTACCAGATCGTCTGATATATGTCCGCGACTTCTAATACGACCCAAGGAACCATAACTAACGCTCCAAAATGACCAAATTACATTTTTTGGCCTTTTATGGCAATTAAACTGGAATTCCGCCATTCGTGCCTCTAATATCGCCTGCCGTGGCCCAAGCCCGACGCCGTGGTACGGAGCCAGAATGGGATCGCCTGATATTTTTTCGGGACATCAAATACGACCCAAGGAACCATAACCAATGCTTCGAAATGACCAACTTACATTTTGTGGCATTTTATGGCAATTAAACTGGAATTCCGCCATTCGTGCCTCTAATATCGCCTGCCGTGGCCCAAGCCCAGCGCCGTGGTACGGAGCCGGTACCGGATCGTCTGATATTTTTTTTGTAAATCAAATACAACCCAAGGAACCATAACCAACGCTTCGAAATGACCAACTTACATTTTGTGGCATTTTATGGCAATTAAATTGGAATTCCGCTACTCGTGCCTGTAATATCGCATGTCGTGGCCCTAGCCCGACGTCATGGTACGGAGCCGGAATCGGATCGCCTGATATTTGTCCGGGACATCAAATACGGCCCAAGGAAAAATAACCAATGCTTCAAAATGACCAAATTACATATTTTAGCCTTTTATGGCAATTTAACTGGAATTCCTCCATTCGTGCCTATATTATCGCCTGTCGTGGCCCAAGCCCGACGTCGTGGTACGGAGCTGGAACCGGATTGCCTGATATTTTTCCAGGACATCAAATACGACCTAAGGAACCATAACCAACACTCTGAAATGACCAAATTACATTTTTGGCATATTATGGCAATTAAACTAGAATTCCGCCATTCGTGCCTAGATTATCGCCTGTCGTGGCCCAAGCCCAACGCCGTGGTACGGGGCTGGTATCCGATCACCTGACATTTGTCCGGGACATCAAATACGACCTAAGGAACCATAACCAACGCTTCAAAATGACAAAATTATATTTATTGTCATTTTATGGCAATTAAACTGGAATTCCACCGGTCTTTCCTGAATTATCGCCTGCCGTGGCCCAAGCCTGATGCCGTGGTACGGTGCCCCTACCGGATCGCCTGATATTTGTTTGGGACATCAAATACGACCCAAGGAACCATAACCAACGGTCGAAATGACCAAATTACAGTTTTTTGCATTTTATGGCAATTAAAATGGAATTTCGCAAGTCGCGCATGTATTATCGCCTGTCGTGGCCCATGCCCGACGCCGTGGTACGGAGTTGGTACCAGATCGATTGATATTTGTGAATGACATCCAATACGACCCAAGGAACCATAACCAATTCTTCGAAATGACCAAGTTACATTTTTTGGCATTTTATGGCAATTAAACTAGAATTTCGCCAGTCGTGCCTGTCTTATCGTCTGCCATGGCCCAATCCTGATGTCGTGGTATGGAGCCGGTACCGGATCGCCTAATATTTTTACGTGACAACAAATACCACCCAAGGAACCATAACCAATGCTTCAAAATGACCAAATTACATTTTATGGCAATTAAACTAGAATTCCGCCAGTCGTGCCTGTATTATCGCCTGACGTGGCCCAAGCTCGACACTGTGGTAAGGAGCCGGTACTGGATCATCTGATATTTGTCCGGGACATCAAATACGACCCAAGGAACCATAACAAACGCTTCGAAATGAGCAAATTACATTTTTGGCATTTTATGGGAATTAAAATGCCCGCAAGTCGTGCATGTGTTATCGCCTACCGTGGCCCAAGCCCGACGCCGTGGTATAGAGCTAGTACCTGATCGACTGATATTTGTGCGGGACATAAAATACGACCCAAGGAACCATAACCAATGCTTCGAAATGACCAAGTTACATTTTTGGCATTTTATGGCAATTAAATTGGAATTCCGCCAGTCGTGCTTGTATTATAGCCAGCCGTGGCCCAAGCCCAACGCCGTGGTACGGAGCAGGTACTGTATCGCCTGATATTATTCTGGGAAATTAAATTCGACCCAAGTAACCATTACCAACGCTTCGAAATGACCAAATTACACTTTTTTGGCATTTTATGACAATTAAAATGGAATTCCACCAGTCGTGCCTGTATTATCGCATGCCATGGTCCAAGCCCGACGCCTTGGTACGAGCCAGAATTGGATCGCCTAATATTTGTCCGGAAAATCAAATGCGAACCAAGGAACCATAACTATTGCTTCGAAATGACCAAACTACCGTTTTTGGCATTTTATGGCAATTAAACTGGAATTCCGTTAGTCGTGCCTGTATTATAGCCTATCATGGCACAAGCCTGATGCCGTGGTACGGAGCTGATATCGGAACGCCTGATATTTGTCCAGGACATCAAATACGACCCAAGGAACCATAACCAACGATTCGAAATGATCAAGTTACATTTTTGGCATTTTATGGCAATTAAACTGGAATTCGCCAGTCGTGCCTGTATTATCGTCTGTCGTGGCCCAAGCCCGATGTCGTGGCACGGAGCTGGTACCAGATCGCCAGATATTTTTTTGGGAAATCAAATACGACCCAAGGAACTACAACAAATGCTTCAAAATGACCAAATTACATATTTTGGCATTTTATTGCAATTAAACAAGAATTCCGCCAGTCGTGCCTGTATTATCGCCTGCCGTGGCCCAAGACGAACGCCGTGGTACGGAGCGGGTAAAGGATCGCCTGATATTTGTTTGGGACATCAAATACAAACCAAGGAACTATAACCAACGCTTTGAAATGACCAAACTACATTTTTGGCATTTTATGGCAATTAAACTTGAATTCCGCCAGTTGTGCCTGTATTATCGCCTGCCACGGCCCAAGCCCGACGCCGTGGTACAGATCCAGTATCGGATCGCCTGATATTTATCCGAGACATCAAATACGACCCAAGGAACCATAACCAACACTTCAAAATAACCAAATTACATATTTTGGCCTTTTTGGCAATTAATCTGGAATTCTGCTATTCGTGCCATTATTATCGCCTTCCGTGGCCCAAGCCCGACCCCGTGGTACGGAGCCGGAACCGGATCACCTGATATTTTTTTGGGACATCAAATACGACCCAAGGAACCATAACCAAAGCTTCGAAATGACCAAATTACATATTTGGCATATTATGGCAATTAAACTGGAAATCCGCCAGTTGTGCCTGTGTTATCTCCTATCGCGGCCGAAGCCCGACGCCATGGTACTGAGCCCATATCGGATCGACTGATATATCTCCGGGACATCAAATACGACCAAAGGAACCATAACCAACACTTCAAAAAGACCAAATTACATTTTTTTGGCATTTTATGGCAATTAAACTGGACTTTCGCCAGTCGTGCCTGTATTATCACCTGTCGTGAACCAAGCCCGATGCCGTGGTGTAGAGCCAGTATCGGATCACCTAATATTTGTCCGGGACATCAAGTACGACCAATGGAACCATAACAACGCTTCGAAATGACCAACTTACATTTTTTGGCATTTTATGGCAATTAAACTGGAATTCCGCAAGTCGTGCCTTTATTATCATCTACCGTGGCCCAAGCCCGACGTCGTGGTGCGAAGCCGGTACCGGATCGCCTGATATTTGTGCAGGACATAAACTACTATCCAAGGAACCATAACCAATGCTTCGAAATGACCAAGTTACATTTTATGCATTTTATGGCAATTAAACTGAATCCCGCCAGTCGTGCTTGTATTATCGCCTGCCGTGGCCCAAGCCCGACGCCGTGGTATGGAGCCTCTACTGGATCGCCTGATATTTTTTTGGGAAATTAAATACGACCCAAGGAACCATAACCAACACTTCGAAATGACCAAATTACATTTTTTGGCATTTTATGGCAATTAAACTGGAATTCCACTAGTCGTGCCTGTATTATCGCCTGCCGTGGCCGTGGTACAGAGCTAGAACCGAATTGCCTGATATTTTTCCGGGACATCAATACGGCCCAAGGAACCATAACCAACGCTTTGAAATGACCAAATTACATTTTTTGGCATTTTATGGAATTTAAACTAGAATTCTACCATTCGTGCCTGTATTATCGCCTGCCGTGGCCCAAGCCCGACGCCGTGGTACGCAGCCAATTTAGGAACGCCTGATATTTGTCCGGGACATCAAATACGACCCAAGGAACCATAACTAACACTTCAAAATGACCAATTTACTTTTTTGGCATTTTATGGCAATTAAACTGGAATTCCGCCAATCGTGCATGTATTATCGAACTCCATGGCGAAAGCCCGATGCCGTGGTACGGAGCTGGTACCGGATCGCCTAATATTTGTCCGAGACTGTCGCGCTCCCCATTTTTTTCCTTGCAGAGATCCGGGTTCAGGACATTTTTGGGACAAACTCCTTTGGAAGGAAGAAG
>ML339428.1:0-82586 GCA_005239505.1 Nicotiana paniculata
CGGCAACTCCACATCTATTACAGACCCAACCAATATGAACCTATTTTCTAAGTTTTTCAGCAAAATCAGAGATGACCTCAGAAGCAGGACTTGGGACAGATGTTACACGATTCATCAAAAATTTAGGAATGGTTTTGTAAGGGAGGGGATGTCTTGAATGAACTTTTAGTTTTGAATTGACGGTTAAGGATTCCCTAGAATTTAGGTATTTTAATTTGGTAACATTCTTGTTGAAACAGAACTGGTTCAAAGTCAAATGGATAGGCTTTGAAAATATTTTGAGTTTGGGCAGAGTTCTGCTCATGATTTAATTATTAGTATTTCAAAGTGTGCAGAGTGTAGAACACATACCTCGCCTTTAAGATGAACCAACACGATGAACCAGGTTCATCATTTCAGAATCCTCTTGATCAAGCCTCAATTTGCAAAGATAGAAAAAATTTCATTTGTGATCAGTGAGTCATATCAAAACATGACATAAGAATATACTTTTTACAGTATGAGACTGAGCAATTGTTAATCTGATTATTTACACCCATTTAAGACTTTTCTAGCCAAATTTTTTCTTTGTTTTAATTTTTTTAATGTATTTACATACTGAACTGGTTCAATTAAGTGATCTTAATCATCCCTAATAGTAACATGTTCCTTTCAAAATGCTCTCTACTCAATGCTTTTGTAAGGATATCTACATGGTTTCACAACCAACTAGTTACTCCTTGATGTTCCTTCATTGCTTTGTTACTGTGGAACAGGTTCAGGTACAGGTTCCAACGAAGTTTGGGAATTATTTTGTTCTATTCCCCATGTCATGTTGCTCGGGATGGATGAACCTGTTCCATCACTTGTTCCATCTACGTATAACTACTTCCAGAATATTATTGACTTGAAAAATTTGTGCATCCTCAAATCAACATTTAGGAAGGTGAATTAACAATAATGAGTTCTCATGTTTCCACAGCCAAACATCATATACAATCGTGCTAGCTTTTCAACAACTTTCCCTATATATAGTACCCTTTAGTAAATGATCAAACTCACTCACAATAAACAGAATATCCAACTTTCATTATTTACTTCATTTCATTGAAACAAACAATATATCAAATTAACACAATGGCTTCTTCTAGCAACTATTCAATCCTTTTCTTGATCATAGCATTATTTTCCTTATCAAGCATCAACACAGGCGATGCAGCTCACGGCCTACTCCAAATTCCAAACTTGCCTACAATCCCGTCATTGCCTCAGCCAACAAAGCCGCAGTTGCCTAAATTTACGAACTTGCCAACAGCAGCCACACTGCCACCATTGCCAACACTTCCAACAGCAACACCATTGCCTTCTTTGCCTACTTTGCCCGTTGTTCCAAAGATGACTCTGCCACCGATGTCTGCTATGAATCCTATTCCCAACATGCCTTCACTTCCAACCATTCCCAATATTCCAACCATGCCTACACTTTCACACCTCCTCCATCCAATTGATCCCGCGGATTCTAATATATTTTCTAGGCAAGCCAACATTAGAAGGTTACGACATTAAAATAATTAAAAACATATGAGAAATGTTTCTACCATCCAATGTACGATACCAAGAGTAATAAATGGAATTGTAAAACGATACTGCGAAACTAATACTAATATCTAGCTACCCAGGGTTTGGAGTCACGATTCACAAACTACTAAGAATTAGTACAAGTATTTGGCTGAAAAAAATATATAACTGTTTTTGAACTAGATAAAACAACAACTGAATAACAATGAAGAGACTCTAGGAATCTACAGATGTCAGCAAATCTACCTCGTGTCTCCGTGCAGAAGTGTCAGCTCTAACTCGAACTCAGCTCAGACCTAAACCTGGATCTGTACAAGACATGCAGAGTGCAGTATCAGTACAACCGACCCCATGTACTGGTAAGTGTCGAGCCTAACCTCAGTGAAGTAGTGACGAGGCTAGGACATGACACACCATAAAAACCTGGACGTGTATAATCATGTTAGTAGAAATAACAACAAATAAAGAAAAGTAAACAACAAATGATTGGAAGGGAGCATACAATAGGGAAATTAACATAAGGAGTGAGAAAACAATAAGATAGAAATAAACAGTGATCAACAACAATTTAAGCAATTAAAATAGAAAGGAAACTTGCACGGCATCACCCTTCGTGCTTTTACACTCTTCCTCACAATTTAAATAAATTATGCACGACATCACCTTTCGTGCTTTACACTCTTCCTCACCATTTAAATAAACTATGCACGACATCATCCTTCGTGCTTCACACTCTTCCTCGCCTGTCACAGGATCTTTAACAACATATAAAGAGGAATTTCACAAGAAATCAATATTTCATCATAGTTTCTACCACCATTTAATATTTCAATCTCAACTCAATATTCACCATATTATCCATCGCGGTGGAACTGGATACAAATCTTCCAGCGTTTCACTAACAACAATAATCATAGATAATATGCTTTAAGACAGCAAGAATAACAAGAATTATCTTTCACTCGCATATTATGATTCGACCACAACGTATAGGTACTCGTCACCTCACTGATGCATCGTATTTAGCAACAAAACAAGTAGCAAGTTGTCACAATACGTATTTCCTCAAGCTAAGGTTAGACGCAACACTTACCTCGACTTCGCAGGCCACTCACTGCTCAAGTACTGCTTTTCCTTTTGAATTCACCTCCAACCCACTCGTATATAATCATAATTAGTTCAATATCATTAATTATTGCTAAAGGAATTAGCTTTAATGCATAATTATAGTTTTCCTAAGTTTTCCCAAAAAGTTAAAAATCGATCCCGGACCCACTTGGTCCAAACTCGAGGTTCGGACAAAAATCCGTTTACCCGTTCACCCTCGAGCCCGGATATGCAATTAGTTTTGGAATCCGACCCCAATTGAGGTCAAATTCCCCAAATTTGAAAATACCTAGCTTCTGCCCTAAAATCCCTAATTCCACCATGAAAATCTTAGATTTCTAGGTTAAATCTTTGTATAAAGTAGTAAAAGATTGGAAGGAACGAGTTAATGAACACTTACCTATGATTTTGGAAGAAAAAACCATGAGAAAATCTCCCTAGGTCTTCCACCCTTTTGAAAATAAAAAGAAAGATGGCTGCAGTTCGAAATAGTATAAACTCACTGCCCGACCCTCGCACCAGCGGTGCTTGGGTCGCACATGTGCTTGCGCACGTGCGGGAGGGCTTCCGCTTTTGCGGAAAAGGGAATGGGCCACTTGGGCCGCACCTGCGGACAATGTTCCGCTTCTGCGGAGGAAATCCGCATCTGCGGAAAAAGGGAAGACTGGCCTGGGTCGCATCTGTGGGTTGTCGCTCGCACCTGCGGCCAAAGACTCGTAGGTGCTGGCACACCAGAATTGGTGCACTAGCAGCCTTAATTGAGTTTTAACTAAACTCGCGCATCGCTCGAATGGCACCCGAGACCTCGGGGCTCCAAACCAAACTTGCACACAAATCTAAAAACATCATACGGATTTGCTCGTGCGATCAAATCGCTAAAATAATACCTAAAACTACGGATTTAGCACTAGAACTCATGAATTTCTCAAAAATACTTCAAAATTACTATCTTCTCAACCGGACGTCCGAATCATGTCAAATAAACTTCGATTTTCAACAAATTTCACAGACATGACATATATGTTATAATAGACTTGTACCGGGCTCCGAAACAAAAATACAGGACCGATACCAATGAGTTCAAACGTTAACCAATTTCTTTAATTCCTTTATCAGTCTAACAATTTTCATCAAAAATTCATTTCTCGTACTAGGGACCGCGAAATTCGATTCCGGGCATATGCCCAAGTCCCATATTTTACTACGGAATTTCCACGGCCGTCGAAATACGGGTTCGAGTCTGTTTAATCAAAACATTGACCAAAGTCAACCAAAAATCAAATTTTAACTCTCAAAAATTATTATTTCATATATTTTCACATAAAAGCTTTTCGAATTCACGCCCGACTGCGCACAAAAATCGAGATAAATAAAAATAATTTTTTAAAGGCTAAAGAGTTTGGAATGGAGTCTTAAATCATAAGATGACTCTTTGGGTCATCACAGAGATTGATGACTGAGTGAGGCCGAGGGCCTGATTGTGAGGATATTTATGGGATCGGGTTTCACGTCGCAGCATGTTTTATCGAATCATGTCATGATTGGCTTATTATAGCGCTTGGGCTTGATCCGCTATTCCGGAGTCTGCACACCTACAGTAAGCTCAGGTACATACTACGTGCGAGTGCGAGTGCCTAGTGCGAGTGTTGAGTGCCGAGTGATTTGGGATAATTGAGTGACTGTGAGGACTGAGTGGCTGTGAGACATGAGTGATTGTGAGGATTGAGTGAACGAGAGGACTGGGTGAATTGATACTCAAGGAGCATGCATATGATTTTATCACTATGTTGCATTGCATTGGCATGCACATTGATACGTAGGCATAGAGATGTACTTTCTTCATGCCATCTGATAATGCAATTTCTTATTGTGGAAGAAAGATTTTAGGAAAAATCGTAGTTTTCAAATTTACTCATATTCTTGGTTATTTCGGTGAAAGATTTGGGTTTTACTAATTGTACTTGAAAAAAATAAACATACTTATTTTTCCGGAAATTGTGAACGAGCGGAGTAACATATTTTGAGCTATTACTTGCATTTTTTATTTATTTTGTTTTGAGCTTTTTCTTGACTGTGGGTGTTGGATTTTGACCTTTGTCCAAGCTCGTCCCTACTTTCAACTTAAAGTTAGGTTTGTTACTTATTGAGTACATGGGTCGATTGTACTCATACTATACGTCTGCACCTTGTGTGCAGATGTTGGATGTTGATGTTGTCGTGTATGGCTGGAGCTAGATTTGAAGATGTACCTGCATTCTGGCCATATCTGCCTCTTGTTCTTGGTAGCTTTAGAATTATTAATTTGTTCATGTATATTTCAAACAGATCATGTATTTTATTTCATACCAGCTTTGTAAATTCTAAATCTTAGACGCTCATGATTTGTACTACTAATCCTTGGGTAGTCTATTAGAGTCAGATATATTATCTTTAGTTTCTCAGTTAAATTTTTGAATCCGATTATTGTTATTTTGCTTACCTAGCGGGTGAAGTTAGTTGTCATCACGACTAATTTGATTTTGGGTCTTGACAATAAGTAGGAGTAAAACTCACCCTAAACTTGGTTCATTTTTTAGTATGAAAAAATCTAAAAAAGGAAGTTTAGTATCACTATTTTCATGAGCGATCCCTAACAAGAATGCTATTTCTTCGGAGGACAACATTACACATGGAAATTAAAGTGTTAGACTTCACAACATTAGTTATTTGACCATCATTAATTAGGCAAGCAAACATCTCCTAGGTAGTTGAACAAAATTGGAATGATCAACGGACAACTGTCCTATAGGAGAAACTATTTGCAAACAAAACAAATATTAAAAAAAAGAAAAGCAAGTTAACAATTTCTGTCTTCTTTTTCTTTTTCTTTTTAATTATTTTCGTGGTTTGTTAGGTGCTTAAATGTTTTATATGTGCTTAACACCGGTGTAAACGTGCAAAAGTATTACCATCGTAATCCCATGGTGCCAATTAGGAAATTACCAATATGGAGTAAAATATTTAATTTAAAACTATAAATTCAGAAAAGATTCCATCAATGAGTGGTTTATTAATTGTCCACCAAATATAGTTGATCAAAATTTGATCTATACATAACTACTTTTTTCAGAAAACTTCTTGACTTAAAAATCTCATGCTCCTCAAACCAACATAATTAGAGAAGGTTAACTAACAATACGAAAATTTAGTGCACAAAGTATTCTACATTCATTCAGAATTCGGGGAATGAGTGCGATGAAGACTCCTACCCTAATACAAGCATTAGTGGTTATTTTCACGACTCGAACTTGAGACCTATAGCCTATAGGTTATACAGGGATAATGTTACCGTTGCTCCAAGGTTTTCTTCAGGTTAACTAAGAGAGTTATAGAATTAAGAGCATAAGCATAAGCTTCCTCACCTAAAATCACACCAAATTCTTGTAGTCCCTCAAGACTTCCCCTATATATACCTTTTAGTACTAATGATCAAACTCAATTCGAGTCAAAACACAACTTAATTTCCTTGTAAAACAACAATATTTAGAGCAAATTAACAATGGTTGTTTCCAACAATTGCTCAATCCTTTTCTTGATCATAGCATTATTGTCCTTATCAAGCATAAGCACAACCCGTGCTGCTCGGGGCTTACTGCAACTTCCGAACTTGCCTACGATCCCATCATTGCCTCAGCCAACAATGCCACAATTGCCTACAATTCCCAACTTGCCAACAGCAGCCACATTACCTCCATTGCCAACACTTCCAACAGCAACACCATTGCCTTCTTTGCCTACATTGCCCTCTGTACCAAAGATGACTCTGCCACCAATGCCTGCCAATATTCCTATTCCCAACATGCCTTCACTTCCAAACATTCCTACACTTTCACCTCCTCCATCCAACTAGTTATCTTGCAGCTCTCACTGCATTTGCGGTATTACCCTATTGATCGTGATTTTTTCTAAACTTCTTCCTTTTTCTTTTGTCATTGTAATCTTTTGAGTGATTATTAACGATGTATTTGTATCATGTTTACACTCTGAGTGCTATGCGTTGATTTCCCTTTGTGCTAATGTAATGCAGTGTGATCTACTATTGATTTATGCACTTTTGTCCACTATATTTTATTGACAAAAAAGGATCAACTTATATACATATTTTGAACAAATTATTCGAGACCAAACATGCATAGGGGAAAAACTAATTTCTTTGGAACTTCTACTTAAAAATGAAAAAATAATTAAGCTCTATTGTTCCGATCTTTATTATAAACTGAAAGCAATCGAGTAAAGATGTTAAACTTGAGCTTACAGTATATAAAGCTTCTCAAAATAGCATTTCAATCGCGCGAACAGAGAAAAAACAAAAACAAGAAAATAAAGCCAATTCGATGCACAAAGTATCCCGCGTTCACGCAGAGTCCAGGAAGGGTTGCACTCCTATTACATCTAAGTTTCAATGATGGCAATAGTGCGAAACTAATCATATCTATTTGATTACAGGAATCAAGGCACCACTTCAAGGAAAATCCTTCTCGTAAGAGCATCAACAAAAGGAAATGAGATCGAAGAGATTTTGACGATGCTAAATCAAAGGAAATCAAGCCATCAAAAAGGAAACTAAATCAGTCTCGCTATCTCAGTCTCAATCAAAGGACATCGAGTCTGTCTAACAAGGAAACATATCAAGTGCAGCTCGAGAATATCATGCCTCTTCTCAAGGACTATATTAGAAGATTGACCAACCAAATCGAAGCTTCAAATCACTCCATGAAATGAGGACATGAAAGGGGAAGGACATAAACGAATCCAGCCCATCCCAAGTGCAGGATTCGGAGGCACCCCTTGGGTCAAATCTCTTAGAGGATTCAGTGCCTCAATGAAGATCAATTTGCAACGGTTACCCAAGCTCTCCTATAAGAAGACTGTCAATCTCAAGAAGAAGACTTACACAACTACGCAAACTGTTTTCTAAGTTTCTCTAGTTCTTAGTACAAACATTGTATTCTTGAGTCTACAAATGTCATAAAAGATAGGAAGAGTTAGAATACCAAAAGAGAGTTGTTTCAACAACACAGAAACTACAGTTTCTAAACATCGTTGATGGTGAACGAACTAAAACCATCACTATTGTAACCCTTTATCAAGATTTAAGAGATTTCTTGTGGCCCAAGGAAAACTGGACATAAGTACCACACCGGTGCTGAACCGGTATAATAATTGTTGTGTCTTGTTTAGCTTTCAATTTGTTTTGTTCATCTCTACTTTTACTGTATGTTGTGCGAAACCTAGTCGACTAAACTCACACTTAGTCAGCCAAATTTTAATAGACCATAATTCACCCCTCTTGTACTCTCAACTCCAAAATTGAGTCAAGCGAACAGACACAACGAATAATGGTTTATGCACAGTAACAACCAGCCCACATATAAATAGGACTCCTCGTATATAGATCAAAATCAGCCAATTATCATGTCAATGAAACAGTGCAAATTATCTTCATTTAAATAAAATACTTGTAATATTTTCTTATATTGCGTTCGTTTACAAACTTTCTTCCAATTTTTCTTAAACATCTTCTTAGACTAATATTAGCTATAGTTGTTTGGATATATTTCAGTCACAAATTAAGTTTCAGCACGTAAATATAATGTTGTTGTTGTGACGCTTTCAAGAAGTTATTCTTGTTCAACCATTTTCGGGATATATTCATGACAGAAAGTGTAAATAAGTCCAGGACCAGTAAGAAACTAATCAGGTTAACTCCTCCCCTATAAATCATACTGAAAAGCCGTATATTTCCGCGTGCATTAATTTAAATTCCTCAAAAATGATCATTATTGATTTTGTAAATGTTGCTCCCAAACACACACGCAAGTATATGTGGTCGCACAAGTAATAAAATGATAAGTCGAGTGTCGAACCCACAGAGACTTGTGTTAACTATCCACTAGTTTCACCAGGATTATTGATATTTAGCTTAAAGTATATACATTTATATGTATATCGCCTCATGTTTTGCTCTTGTTTTATTGATTTTGGATGTAAATGGAGTTGATTTATGTTAATTCGGGGTGTTTTATGTGTTGGAATCATCCGGAAGCAATTGGGGCTGAAATGTGCGAAATTAGAGCCAAAACGGACGAAAAAAGAGGAAGTGTGATTTTCGGCGCCACAGGCAGCGCCCCACGCCACCTATGGCGCCCCAAATGGTGTACTTAACAAACCAGCGCCAGGGCCAGCGTGGGGCACTGGGATAGACGCTGGTGACGTGAATTGTGTCCAACTTCGCCCGGGAAAAAGTTATTTCGGCCCTACGCGGTCACAACTCGTATAAAAGGGGTCCTAAACCTATTTTGGAGGAGAGCTAACATACTTTGAAGGAAAATTCACGCGGGGGAACACACACCACGCTTGGAGGAGGCTTTCAACTAGTTTTTCTCCTCTTATCTTCCTTTAATCTCATAGTTTATTAGTTCTAGAGTTGTTGGGTGCTACATGAACGTTGTAGTTTGAAACTTGAATTGTTCTTATTATTTTATCATATTAGTTTATTTATTCATTTTTGCGCTTAATTATTTGATTTCTTGATCACCAATTGAATACTATCTATAAATCAAGGGTTGAACTCGGGAGAGGGAATTCTAGATTGCATATAAGATTGAGTAGAGCAAGATCTTAACTCTGGGGGGGGGGGAGGTGGATTTGCGGTTAGGATATGAATATATCTATTCGCCATGCTTAGTTACTATACAGGAATTATTAATGCATTCTTGTTGATTCTAATTCTATAGGAATATAGGCGTTAGATTAGCTTGAATACGCGAATAGTACTTCGGGAGAAGGCTACGAGCAATATTAACCCTGTCAACCAATAAATCAGATAAATTAATTAGACGATTTACGTGGAAAACTCAACGGGATTGTTAGTTAACCCATAGCTCTAGAATATTCACTCACATCGAGTTCGTCTTTAAGCTTGTCATTAGTCTCTTTAATCTCTTTATTTGTTACTCTAGATTAAATATTGGTTAAATATTTATACTTTAGGATTCGCTTGAATAGATTAATTGTTTGGTTTAATTTAGCTGATAGTTAATCACAAGTCCCTATGGGTACGATATCTGAACTTACAATCCTATATTACTTGTCGACCACGTATACTTGCGTGTTCTTTTGGGAGAAACAATTCAAGTCAATCAGAGTTCAAAAGTGTGATTATACTAAATAATAATTCTAACAAGTAACTAATTTATCAAGTGGCAAAATAGTTATTGTGTATTCAGTAGAGACAAATATTCCAGGGCTGTGATCGATTCACCAATCATATTATGCTCTAATCAACTCTCCCTTTCATACAGTTCACTAATGGTTGCTAATTAATCGAACAATTGCTCTCGTAGTATTCTCCTGAATTCCTACTCGCCTATTCAAAATAGATTAACGCCTATATTCCTATGGACTCAATCTATTAAGAATGCATTAAGATTACAATATAAGCACGGTGACTAGCTAGGTATATTCCTACCTTAACCAAAAATCTGCCCACACTCAGATTTAAGATCCAGCTCTCTTCAATTCATCTCTAATCTAGACGTAGCTTTCCCAAACATAATATAGATAGTGAATAGAACATAATTGTAGGCCAGACGATTGAGTAATTAATCATAGAATTGCAGAAATAACCATATATTAGTGAATTGTAATGAAGGTTAAGTTAAATTTACACAACAATATTCATGGCTAAACAACAACCCCGGAACTATGGGTTTTAGCCACTCATGATAATATCAAAACAAATTCACAAGTGTTGAATAATTGAGACTACTAAGAAAAGATGAAGAAAACTGAGATATCCTCGCTCTCGGATGTTCCTCGGGTGTTTTTTTCCCTCAAAGTGGCGTCCCTCCCCACCCCCCACCCCCAAAAATAAATGTTTAGTCTTGCTTTTATACGCGTTGGAGGAGGGGGGTCTTGGGCTGAAATAACCTTGTCCCAGGGGCCTTCAGGCCTCCTCAGCCAGTCCGCCCAACCTATAGTGGTGCATCTCCGGGGCATGGTCCCCGCAGTTCTCAGCCGGGCCGTTCTTCGTTCAGTATCCTTCCAGCCTAGAGTGCATCTCGAGCACCATCAGTTCAGGGTTCCTCTATGCATGGTTCTTCTAGTGGCCATTTTGGTGCCAGGGGTTTCTTTTAGTCCCCATCTCCAGCTCCAGGGAATTGTTTTGAGTGCGGAGAGTTTGGGCACATGTGGAGGCAGTGTCCCTGTCGTTTTGGTGGTTCTTCTCAGCAGAGGGGCCAGCTATCGACTTTGGCTCCAGTTACTTCACCACCCGCCCAGACAGCTAGGGGTGGGGGCCAGACCGCCAGGGGCCGCCCTAGAGGGGAGGTCGTGCAGGTGGAGGCCAGGCTCGTATCTATGCACTTCCAACCAGGCCAGATGATATGGCCTTCGATGCAGTGATCTTAGGTATTGTCTTAGTATGTCGCCGAGATGCTTTGGCTTTATTTTACCCTGGTTCTACGGATTCCTATGTTTCTTCATATTTTGCCCATTTTCTGGATATGCCCCGTGAGTCTGTTGTTGCATCGGTTCATGTGTCGACTCTGGTGGGTGATACTACTGTTGTGGACCGTGAGCATCATTCATGTGTGATATCTATTGGGGGTCTGGATACCTGAGTGGACCTATTGTTACTTAGCATGGTTGATTTTGATGTGATATTGGGCATGTATTGGATATCTCCGTGTCATGTTGTTCTTGATTGTCACACTAAGACCGTGACCTTAGCTATGCCAGGATTTCCGAGGGTTGAGTGGAGAGGTTCTTTTGAATATATGCCTAGCAGGGTGATTTCTTACCTGAAGGCTCAGTGTATGGTTAAAAAGGGGTGTTTATCGTGTTTGGCTTTTTTGAGGGATATCAATGGTGAGACTTCCACTATTGATTCGGTTCCTGTGGTCCGTGATTTTTCGGACGTGTTTCCTGCAGACCTGCCAGGCATGCCACCTGACAAGGACATTGATTTTGGTATTGACCTGGTGCCAGGAACTCAGCCCATTTCTATTCCACCTTATCATATGGCACCGACGGAGTTGAAGGAAGTAAAGGAGCAGCTTCAGGAACTACTAGATAAGGGGTTCATTCGGCCTAGTGTGTCACCTCGGGGTGCACCAGTGTTGTTTGTGAAGAAGAAGGATGGTTCTATGCGTATGTGTATTGATTATCGGGAGCTGAACAAGGTTACGGTGAAGAACCGGTATCCCTTGCCTCGCATAGATGACTTGTTTGATAAGTTGCAGGGTGCCAGGGTATTTTCCAAGATTGACTTGCATACTGGCTATCATCAGTTGAAGATTCGGGTGCCCGACATCCTGAGGACTGCCTTCAGGACTAGATATGGTCATTATGAGTTTCTGGTTATGTCATTCGGGCTGACCAATGCCCCAACGGCCTTTATGCACTTGATGCACGGTATGTTCCGGCCTTATCTTGACTCCTTCGTCATCGTTTCTATTGACGATATCTTGGTATATTCTCGATCTCGGGAGGATCATGAGCAGCATTTGAGGACTGTGCTTTAGACTCTGAGGGAGAAGAGGTTGTATGCAAAATTTTCAAAGTGTGAGTTCTGGCTTGATTCAGTAGCTTTCTTGGGGCACGTGGTGTCCAGTGAGGGTATTCAGGTTGATCCGAAGAAGATAAAGGCGGTGCAGAGCTGGCCTAAACCGTCATCAGCTACCGAGATTCGCAGTTTCCTTGGTTTGGCAGGGTACTATCGCCATTTTGTAGAGGGATTCTCATCTATTGCAGCATATGACCAGACTAACCCAGAAGGGTGCTCCGTTCAGGTGGATGGAGGAGTGTGAGGAGAGCTTTCAGAAGCTCAAGTCAGCTTTGAATACAACCCCGGTGTTGGTTTTGCCTACGGATCCAGGTTCTTATACAGTTTACTGTGATGCCTCGAGAGTTGGCCTTGGAGCGATTTTGATGCAGGGCGGTAGGGTGATTGCCTACGCATCCAGACAGTTGAAGGTGCATGAGAAGAATTATCCAGTGCATGATCTTGAGCTAGCAGCCATTGTCCACGCCTTGAAGATTTGGCGCCATTATTTGTATGGAGTACATTGTGAGATTTTCACAGATCACCGTAGTTTGTAGCATCTGCTTAAGCAGAAGGATATGAATTTGCTTCAGAGGAGATGGTTGGAGCTTCTCAAGCATTATGACCTAACTATTCTATATCATCCGGGGAAGGCCAATGTAGTGGCCGATGCCCTGAGTCGTAGGGAAGAGAGTTTGGGGAGTCTAGCCTACCTACCAACGACAGAGCGACCTTTAGCACTTGATGTTCAGGCTTTACCGGGCCAGTTGGTGAGATTGGATCTATCAGATCCCCCCACGAGTATTGGCTCGTGTAGCTTCCATGTCTTTTCTTTATGATCAGATTAGAGCATGCCAGTATGATGATGCACACTTGCTCGTTCTTTAGGACAGGTTCCCTCGAGGTGATGCCAGGGATGTGGTTATTGGTGATGATGGGGTCATGACGATGCAGAGCCGGATTTGCGTGCCCAATGTGGATGGGCTCCGAGATTTGGTTCTAGCAGAGGCCCATAGCTCGCGGTATTCCATCCATCCGGGTGCCAGCGAAGATGTATAAGGATGTGAGACAACAGTATTGATAGAGGCGGATGAAGAGGGATATTGTTTAGTTCGTGGCTCGGTGTCTCAACTGTCAGCAGGTTAAGTATGAGCACCAGAGATCAGGTGGATTACACCGGAGATTAGATATCCCGGAGTGGAAGTGGGAGAGGATTACCATGGACTTTGCAGTTGGACTCCCATGGACTTCGAGGAGGTTTGATGCTATATGGGTTATTGTGGATTGGCTCACCAACTCCGCGCACTTCATTCCTGTTGGTACTACTTATTCTTTGGAGCGGTGGCTGAGATTTATATCAGGGAGGTTGTTCGATTGCACGGGGTTCCAGTTGCTATCATTTCCGACAGAGGTACCCAGTTCACATCTCAGTTTTTGAGGGTCGTGCAGAGGGAGTTAGGTACTCAGGTTGAGTTAAGCACAATGTTTCATCCTCAGACCGACGGGCAATTGGAGCGCACTATTCAGATTCTCGAGGACATGTCGCGTGCGTGTGTCATTGATTTCGGGGTTCACGGGACCAGATTCTACCGCTCGCGGAGTTTTCATATAATAATAGTTATTAGTCGAGTATCCAGATGGCTCTGTATGAGGCTTTATATGGTAGGAGGTGTAGATCTCCAGTTGGTTGGTTTGAGTCGGGCGAGGCTAGGGTATTGGGCACAAATTTTGTTCAGGATGCGTTGGATAAGGTAAAGTTGATTCAGGAGCGGCTTCGCACGGCGCAGTCTAGGCAGAGGAGTTATGCGGACCGGAAGGTCCGGGATGTGTCTTTCATGGAAGGAGAGAAGGTACTGCTGAAGGTGTCTCCCATGAAGGGTGTTATGAGGTTCGGGAAGAGGGGAAAGTTGAGTCCCCGGTTCATTGGGCCATTTGTGGTGCTTCAGAGGATTGGAGAGTTGGCTTATAGACTTGCCTTGCCACCCAGCTTATCGAGTATTCATCGGTGTTCCATGTTTCGATACTCCGGAAGTATTTTGGTGATCCGTTTCATGTTTTGGACTTCAACACGGTTCAGCTCGAGGGTGATATGTCATATGAGGTAGATCCAGTGGCTATTTTGGGTCGTCAAGTCAGAAAGTTGAGGTCTAAGGATATAACTTCAGTGAAGGTTCAGTGGAGAGGAAAACCGGTGGAGGATGCCACTTGGGAGACCGAGCGGGAGATACAGAGCAGATATCCTCACTTATTTGAGATTCTAGGTATGTTTCTAGACCCGTTTGAGGATGAACGTTTGTTTAAGAGGGGGAGGATGTAACGACCCGGCCGGTCGTTCCGTGAGATTAGCCCCATTTCCCCTGTTTCAGCTTTTTTAGGTTCTAGTTAACCTAATTATGATGTGTTGGGTCGGTTGGTTCATATTCAGGGTGGTCGTGGTGAGAACTGAGACACCCAGTCTCTTAAATTGGCTTAATAGTTGGAAAAGTCGTATGGGAATTTACTTATTGGTAAAAGACCTCGAAATGTAGATTTTATGGTTCAGATAGCTTCGTTAGGTGATTTGGGACTTAGGGGTGTGTTCAGAATGTGGTTTAGATGCCCGGGGTAGAATTAGGCTTGAATTGGCGAAATTGAGTTTTTGGCGATTTCCGGTCGGCAGCGGAAAATTAGCTATCGGGGTCGGAATGGAATTCTAGAAGTTTGAGCAGGTTTGTAGCATCATTTTAACGTGTGTGCAAAGTTTTAGGTCATTCAGACGTGTTTTGGTTGGTTTCGGAATCATTGGCGAAATTTAGAAATCTCAAAGTTCATAGGCTTGAATCTGATGTGATCTTGGCATTTTAGCGTTGTTTTGGGTGTTTCGAAGGCTCGACTAAGTTTGAATAAGGTTATGGGACTTGCTTGTGCTTTTGGTTGAGGCCCTGAGGGGCTCGGAGTGTTTTTGGATAGTCATCGGAAGGTTGAAGTTGGGAGTTTGCAGCAGAAAAACTGCTGGTGGAATGTTTCTGGTGTGGCCGCACCTGCGGAAGGGTGGTCGCAGGTGCGGATTTTTGGCAGGTTGAAGTAGGTCACAGGTGCAGGATTTGGGTCGCACCTATGGAGCTGCAGGTGCGAAGAAGAAGTCGCAAGTGCGGAAAATGGTACTTTAAGTTGGATGCGCAGGTGTGAGCCTAGGATCGCAAGTGCGGGTGTGCAGGTACGAGCAATTGGCCTCAAGTGCGGAAATCCCTGGGCAGATCATATAAAAAGGGTCCTTAGCGAGTTTTGGTCTTTCTTTCACCATTTTCATGCGGGTTTGAAGCTTTGGAGAGGATTTTGAAGGAGGAAATCAATAGGACTTTGTTAAGGTAAGATATTTGAACCTAAAACCCGTTTTTATGTGATTTTGGACTAATTTAGGGTGAAATTATGGGAAACATCAGTGATTAAATTGGGGGTTTAGGGCTTGGAAAATTGAGACTTAAAATTGAGGAAATGGGGGGGGGGGGGCCAATTATGGTCAGATTTCGATGCATTTTATATGTATAGACTCGGGAAAGGATGAGGATTCTTGTGATGCAATTTTTATAGAATTCCGAGACGTGGACCCGGGGATCGGGTTTGGCCAATTTCGGTAATTTTGGTTAAATTTGATAATTTTTGAGTGGGCTTTGTTCCTTTAGCATATATTGATGATATTAATCTGGTTTTGGTTAGATTCGGAGCAATCAGGAGCCGATTCGAGAGGCAAGAGCATCACAGATTAGTATTTGGGCTGGTTTGAGGTAAGTAATGGCTGTAAATCTTGTCCTGAGGGTATGAAACCCCTGACTTCGTATTTTCTCACTACTTTTTGAGTGTAGCACATGCTGGATGACGAGCGTGTGGCATACACTGATTTGGGGATTTGGACTTGGTCCTTCACGGGTCAACAACTGAGTTGCGTATTTACTTTTAAATCATATGTTAAATCGTGTTTCAGACTATTGTTATATTTGTGCTGTAAGCCATGTTTGGGGCCTTGCGCCGACCTTTTTAGACCCCTTGGGGGCTTTTACTGCTATTTCTCACTGTGTTCACTTATGATTTACACTCAGTCATATTATGTTTAACTGATTTCGAAACTCAGTCTTATTTACACTATTTTGAGATATAAAATGATTTTTTTGGGTACCCCGTTTTACTGACAGCCCGAGTGGCCTTAGGAGAGTTTCTGACTGAGTGAGGCCGAGGGCCTGATTGTGAGGATATGATATGCCACGAGTTGACTTGATATTAGCGCTTGGGCTGAAGGATCCCCTCCGGAGTCTGTACACACCCCTAGTAAACGCATGTACCTACTGAGTGCGAGTGCCGAGGGCCGAGTGACGAGTGATTGGGAGGCATGAGTGATAGTGAGGATGCCCGAGGGGATGATACTGAGTGATTGTGAGGCATGATGAACGACTGATTCTGAGTGATGATTTGCCCGAGGGGCAGTTTATGATACATGTTTTGGCCCGAGTGGCTATTTATGATTTATTTCATTTTCACTAAACTATTGGGCATTTTTCTGAAATTGTTGGAAATCACACTTTTCAAAGGATTTTTACTGAAGTTGGATTTTAAAGCATGTTGATTTAATGTATACACTGTTGGAAAGAAAGACTGTGCTTATTGTTAATTGATGATTTGATCTTATGTGTTTTTTACTGCTCAGACTTGATTTATTTTCATTACTACTGAGTTGGCGTACTCACATTACTCCCTGCACCCCTGTGTGCAGATACAGGTCCTGGTACCGAGCGCTAGTTTTTCTTCCTTCTCGTGGAGCCAAAGTTGGGACTTCGAGGTAACTGTTCAACGTCCACAGCATCTCTTTCCCATTTCTTGTTTTGTATTTAGTTCCTCGTACCGAGACTTGATGTATTATGACAGTAGGGTTATTTTGTACTACTCGTAGATGCCCATGACGTGTTGACTCCAGATTTTGGGGGTAGTAGTTAGACTATTTATTCGGTTTGTATTGTTGAAATTATGGAAATATTATGACAATATGTGATTGTTGGCTAGCCTAGTTCCATGATAGGCGCCATCACGGTCAACTTAGGGATTGGGGTCATGACATCTTCGTAATTGTCTTCGTCTTCTGATTTGTCTGGATTAGGATTTTCAACCATATATTTGTCCTGCTTTTCTTTTTCTTGGAAGAATTTTTCTAGCGTCTGTTTAATTAT
Organism: Nicotiana paniculata; assembly: GCA_005239505.1. Taxonomy (NCBI): domain Eukaryota; kingdom Viridiplantae; phylum Streptophyta; class Magnoliopsida; order Solanales; family Solanaceae; genus Nicotiana; species Nicotiana paniculata. Next base: position 17,446 of record ML339428.1, read on the forward strand.
TTCTTCAATTTTCTCATTTTTTTCTTTTTTGAACTCGTGCCTTTCTTTTTTAATGCTTCTCTTTGTATCAATGTTCTGGGTAGTCTTCGTCTCGATGAGCTTGATGATCCTTCATCTTCACTTTTTGGCAAAGTGATAGCCATAAATGGATTTGATAAGTCTTTACCGGCTACCGTTTGAACCGGACTAGCTGTATCTCTATCCGATACAGTGGATCTTGTTATATTCATCTTGGGATGTACACCCTTCTTATTTATTTTTTCTTGAGATGGAGAACTCATTTCCTGGTCTTGTTGTGGAATGGCCTGTGTCTAGGATTGTAGCAATTCGAATTTTACCGCTTGTATTTTATGTTATAATGTCTTCACTTGCTCCATTAGTCTTGCTTTTTCTTGTGTCAAAATTTCACTCTTCTGGTTTATTCTCTTGAAGGCTTCAGTCATTGAAGAGCAGTGATCACAAAAAAATATTTTATCTGTGTCTTTTTGGATATTATATTGTGGGTTTTTTTCTAGGTTTTGTCAAATTGCTGGAGAAATATAATAATTTGGTCCTAATACACCTCGTGCATAGTCTAATGCTTCAGTAAAATCATTAAAGCCTTTGAAAATGGGTTTTTCCAAATCTTTAATAGAATCTAGTACTTCTAACCATGTCTGAAAAACACCATTTGTCTCTCCATGTATAACTATATAATACTTAAATCTTTTTTCTTGATTTTTGTCTGTAAAATATTGGCATAAAGCATTTATGGCTGCTATAAAATATTTATTGTCTTTTTTTATTATATGTTATCCATAAATTATCGATCAAGTACCTCTATGGTATATCTATGACACATTCTGGTAAATTCTAAATGACAAGTTCGATGGAGGAAAAAATATTAAGTTATGTTTTCTGAAATTTATTCTTTCCATACTATTCTGTTCATTAGAGATTTTGGCTTAAATTGAAGATTACCTAACATTGTCTGAAAATATCTGTCTGAGGGTGAGGCCTGAACGCCCTTTCCCTTGTCTTCATTCTTGAGAGCTGTTGGTCTCATGCTGTAAAGGTATAAAATATTTATTAGTTGGCCGTAATTTTTAACCTACTTAATTGATCTGGTAAGTTATTATCTTTTCCTTTGATATGTTCAAATATAAGGTATAAGTTGATATAGTATCAATGAAATTTAACCATCTTCTTCTACTACTATTTTTCTCATTTATCTTTTGGTGAAACTTAACTATGGCTTCACAATCAGTTCTTATTAATATTTCTTTTTTGTTTAATATATATAATCTGAAACTATTTAACCCATATATCATAGCTAATATTTCTGCATCTATACTACTCATATTCCCCTTTTCTTTATATTTACCACTTTGATAAGCACATATTTTTTCTGTGCTTTTATCACTATACTTATTGGGTTCGGCTTTTAGGACTGCTCCCCATCCTTCAAAACTTCCACCTGTTTCTATAATTAAGTAATCTGATTCTATTGGCATGTTTAAGTCAGGAATATTTTTTATTTCTCCTTAATATTTTGTACTAATTTTATATCTTCGGTATTAAAATGTTTTTGTCCTGTAGAGCCTGTCTTAGCATATAAAGGTCCTTCTATTTTTCCTATATCCTTTATAAATTTTCTTGCATAATATACTATACCTAGGAACCTTTGTAATTCTTTAATATTGTCTAATTTATCTGGCATCTCTAAAGCCTTTTTAGCGATATGAGGTTGTAATTTAATTTTTCCATCTTCTAAACCGACTCCTAGAAAATTTATATAATTTTACATAATTCCATCTTTTTTTTACTAATTATTATTCCATTATCTACAAATAATCTAAATACTGTCTGTAGATGTCCTAAGTATTCTTTAATATCTTTATTAAGTACTAATATATCATTGACATATACTAGAACAAATCTTTTATATTCTCCAAATATACTATGCATTTTTCGTTGAAAAATTGGTGGTGATGTCTTTAATCCAAACGATCTAACCATTCGAAATGCCCTTTTGGACAAGTAAATGTTGTCCATTCTATACTTTCTTCGTGCATTTTTACTTGCCAGTATCCCGATTTACAATCAAATTTACTGAAGATCCTTTTTCCTTGCATTTTATTTATTAATTTTGTTTTATCAGGTAACTTATATCCATCTGTTTTAGTATTATCATTAAGTCTTTTGTAGTTTAATACCATCCCTGCCTTTCCTCTTATTATTTCATTATGGTTTCTTACCATGAAGGCTGCTGACCTATGTTTAGAAGTAGATATCCTTATTACTCCTATGTTCGTGAGTTCTTTAATTTGGATTTTAAAATCTTCTAGATCTTGATTTGTGGCTTCTATTGAGGCTGTTTTAATTATGTATTCTGGATTGATTATATCTAATTTACACATAAATTTGTTATTTTCCCAGTGCTTTAAAGATTTTTCTTCTAATATCTCTATTTCATCCAGTGTTTTTATTTTATTATCCAGATCTTTTTGATTTTTTATTATTCCTATTTTTTCTATTCCTGTTTTAAAATTATATAATTCCGTTTCGGTGTCTATTAAGGTGTAATATTTTTCTAGTATGTCTTTATCCTCATTTTCTTCTAATATTAAAGTGTTAAATTCTTTTTTATCCTTACAACATGTATTTTATCTTTACATTCCTTATAACATTCTTTCTGGTTTTTCTGCAGGTTTTGCTGGCCTAAATTTAATCGTGTCCTTATCCTGGTTCCAGTTTCTATAGTTTCTGGTGTATGTGTAATATTTTACTCCATCTCTGCTGAATAAACAACTACCATTGTTGTGTATCATAAAATTTAATCCTAGTACAAAATCTACATTTATATTTAAGTCTCTTACCAGATTTTATCTACCTTGTAACTAGATTTATAAAAATCTAAGCATGTATTTATAAAACTAATCTGCGATTTATCTACATAACGTCTATATATATTATGAGTTCCATCCATTTTCATATCAACAACGGGCTTATCTAAGGTTTTGATTAGGTTTGGTGGAACTATTTTCTTATTTATTATACATCTTGTACATCCCGAATCTACTAAAGTTAACGTTTCTATTTCGTAATCCTCTATTTTGATTCTTGCTAATATGTCACGACCCCAAAATACCCAGTCGTTATGGCTCCTATCGCGAAATCAGGCAAGCCACACATTTCATTGCTAAAAGTTATTTTTAGGAAAAATCATTATTTTTACATCAAGAGTCTCGATTTTTATAAAAGCATTTAAGGGTTTAACATCACTGATAAGCTAAATAAAATAAAAACACGATCACAGATCTAGTGTCACCGGGTCGTGAGCTACTACATAAAAATATCAAAATACAGAACCGACATAAAGTTGTCTGAATTAATAAATATGACACACAGATAGAGATGGAGATAATCGAGGCTGTGATCACCTGCTGCTACCTCGATGCCTCCAAAGGAACTCTGACCACAGCTCAGCAACTACTACAGGGTCCCGCTGTACCTGGATCTGCACACAAGGTGCAGGGGGTAATGTGAGTACACCAACTCAGAAGTAACGAACCCAAACTATGGGCTGAGAGGTAGTGACAGACTAAACCTCAGCAATTAAATAAGACAGTGTGCAGAAGACATGCTCACAGTTTACTAGAGGATGAAAACAGAATGTGCCAAATATGTCCAGTATCCCATGTATGAATCAATATACTCTACATGACAATGTATGAACAGTGTAGAAATGCACGTAGTGCTCACAGCTCTCACACAGCAGTCCACTCAGTATTGTAATCGGCTCTCAGGCCTAGGGAAAATCGATCCCGAAATATGCATAAACACCGGTGATCGTAGTCACTCAGTACTGAGGGAAAAGGCCAATCCAACCTTACGGAGAAGATCCATCTCCGGAATACAACACTCGGACAAGATCCATGTCCAGGGACGATCCATCCCTCACATATCATCAACTTCGGACAAGATCCATGTCCAGGGAAGATCCATACCTCAAATATCAATGTTCTCATTGGGGGTGTAAAGACTTCAGAGAGATTCCTATTAGCCCAAGCGCTACAACAAGCCAATGAATGCATAATCGGAATATCACTGCGGTGTGCAGTCCGATCTCATAATCATCTCTCAATAATCGGCTCTCGGCCTCAGTCAGTCATTACTTTCCAGTCATTACTCTCCGATCTCATAAATGTACAAAATTAATAATTTCTGAGACTGAGACATGATATGACATGCTATGACAGGACTGAGTACATGAAGTCAATAAAAACACATAAAGAGACAGCAATATAGGGCCACTCGGGTCTCAGCATTTTCGGCGTGAAGCCTTAGCAATTTACTTTGCATGATTTCTAGCATGTTCACATAAAACCACATTAATAGAAGTGCCATGGGATGATCCAGGCCAAAAATCACTCGGTGCACGCCCGCACGCCCGTCACTTGGCATGTGCATCACCTTAATTAAAATCATATAGCATATAGTTTGGGGTTTCGAACCCTCAGAACCAAGTTTGAAAACTTTACTTACCTCAAACCGGATAAAATCCTAGCCTACAATTACTTTGCCTCTAGACTCGGCCTCCGATTGCTCCAAGTATAGCCAAAACTAGTTTAATATCATCAATATATTCTAGGGAGACGAAACCCATTAAAAATTTATCAAAATTAAGCACAAATCCCGAGATTGGCCAAACCCGAGCCCCGGGCCCACATCTTGAAATTTGATAAAAATAAAATCACAAGAATCCTTATCCTCCCACGAGTCCATACATACCAAAAACATCAAAATCGGACCTCAAATGGCCCTTCAAATCCCCACTCAAAGGTCTCCAAATCATAATCCCTAATTCTCCAATTTTAGGGTTCAAATCCCAGAAATTTTAGGTCTAATTAGCTAGAAATCAATATAGAATCAAGTATTGAATTCAAAAATCTTACCTCCAATGATTTCCTTCGATTCCCTCTTTAATCCCCCTCAAAAAGCTTTAAACCGTCCAGAAATGGTGAGGAATAGGCTAAAAATCGCGAAGATGGCTTTTTATACTTTCTGCCCAGGTGCTCTTTTCTGCATTGCGATTGCGTCAACCACCACGCGATCGCAAAGCACTGCCCACAGTTACCCTACGCGATTGCATTCCTCCCTCACGCATTCGTATAGCACAACATCTCAGCCGCTCACGCGCCCCCAAACTCTACGCGAACGCAAACGTACCACGCGTTCGCAATGCTCAACGGCCACACACTCACGCGATCGCGACCTCCACCACGCGATCCCATAGAACCAAAATCTGCAATCCCCAGCTAAAACTATGTGATCGCATACTTACCCACGCGATCGCATAGAAGAACACCAGAAACTTCACACCAGCAAAAATCTGCCAACACCAAGTCCAAGAATTGGTCCGTTAACACCTCCAAAACTCACCCGAGGTCCTCGGGACCTCAACCAAACATGTCAACACATCCCATAACCTTATTCAAACTTATTCGATCCTTAGAACCACTCAAAACAATTCCAAAACACTAAATCAACCTCGGATTCAAGCCTAAGAACTTAGAAACTTCCAAATTTCGTCAATGATACCGAAACCACCCAAAACACATCAGAATGACCTGAAAATATGCACACACATCCAAAATGATGATACGAACCTATTCCAACTTCTGGAATTCCATTCCGACCCCGATAGCTAATTTTCCGCTACCGACTCAAAAAATTGCAAAAAACTCAATTTCGCCAATTCAAGCCTAACTCGAAACCACATTCCGAACACACTCCTAAGTCCCAAATCACCTAACGAAGCTATCCGAGCCATAAAATTTACATTCCAGGGTTGTTTACCTATAAGTAAACTCTCAGTTGACTTTTCCAACTATTAAGCCCATTTAAGAGACTAAGTGCCCCAATTATCACTACGACCACTCCGAACCCGAACCCAACACATGATAAATAGGCTAAGAAACACATGACAAAGCATAAACAGGGGAAACGGGGCAAATCTCACAGAACGACCGGCGGGGTCGTTACATTCTCCCCTTCTTAAACAAACGTTCGTCCTTGAACGGGTCTAGAAACATACCTGGAGTCTCAAATAAGTGAGGATATCTACTTCGCATATCCCGCTCGGTCTCCCAGGTGGCCTCCTCAACCGGCTGTTCTCTTCACTGTACCTTCACTGAAGTTATATCCTTAGACTTCAACCTTCTGACCTGACGACCCAAAATAGCCACTGGCTCTACCTCATATGACATATTACCCTCTAGCTGAACTGATCTGAAATCCAAGACATGAGACGGGTCACCAATATACTTCCGAAGCATGGAAACATGGAAACATGGAATACTGGATGGACACTCGATAAACTGGGTGGCAAAGCAAGTCTATAAGCCACCTCCCCAACCCTATGAAGCACCTCAAAAGGCCCAATGAACCGGGGACTTAACTTTCCCCTCTTCCCGAACCGCATAACACCCTTCATGGGTGACACCTTCAGTAGCGCCTTCTCCCCAACCATGAAAGACACATCCCGGACCTTTCGATCCGCATAACTCTTCTACCTAGACTGCACCATGCGAAGCCGCTCCTGAATGAACTTCACCTATCCAACACATCATGTACCAAGTCTGTGCCTAATAGACTAGACTTACCCGACTCAAACCAACCAACCAGAGATCTACAACTCCTACCATATAAAGCCTCGTACGGAGCCATATGGATACTCGACTGATAACTATTATTATAATAAAACTCCGGGAGTGGCAAAAACTGGTCCTATGAACCCCCGAAATCGATGACACAAGAATGCAACATGCCCTCCAAAATCTGAATAGTGCGCTCTAACTGCCCGTCCGTCTGAGGATGAAATGCTGTGCTCAACTAGACCTGAGTACCCAACTCTCTCTGCACGGCCCTCCAAAACTGAGATGTGAACTGAGTACCTCTATCAGAAATGATAGAAACTGGAACACCATGCAACCGGACAATCTCCCTGATATAAATCTCAGCTAACCGCTCCGAAGGATAAGTAGTACCAAAAGGAATGAAATGCGCAGACATGGTTAACCGATCCACAATGACCCATATAGCATCGAACCTCCTCGAAGTCCGTGGGAGTCCAACTACAAAGTCCATGGTGATCCGCTACCACTTCCACTTCGGAATATCCAACCTCTAATGCAACCCACCTAGCCTCTGCTGCTCATACTTGACCTGCTGACAGTTGAGACACCGAGATACAAACTCAACAATATCCTTCTTCATCCGCCTCCACCAATAATGTTGTCTCAGATTCCGATACATCTTCGCGGCACCGCGAGCTATGGGCCTCTGCTAGAATCAACTCTCGAAGCCCATCCACATTGGGCACACAAATCCGACCTTGCATCCTCATAACCCCATCATCACCAATAACTACATCCCTGGAATCACCTCGTAGGACCCTGTCCTGATGAACGAGCAAGTGTGGGTCATCATACTGGCGCTCTCTGATACGGTCATAAAAAGAAGGCCTAGAGGCTACACAAGACAATACCCGGGGGGGCTCTGATAAATCCAATATCACCAACTGTCCCTCTAAGGCCTGAACATCAAGTGCCAATGGTCGCTCCGTTGTAGGAAGATATGCTAGACTCCCCAAACTCTCTGCTCTATGACTCAAGGCATCGACCACTATATTGGCCTTCCCTGGATGGTATAGAATAGTGATATCATAGTCCTTGAGAAGCTCCAACCATCTCCTATGACAAAAATTCAAATCCTTCTGCTTAGACAGATCCTTCAGACTACAGTGATCAGTAAAAACCTCACAATGCACCCCGTCAAATAATGACGCCAGATCTTCAAGGCGTGAACAATGGCTGCTAGCTCAAGATCATGCACTGGGTAATTCTTCTCATGAGTCTTTAACTGGCCCGAGGCGTAGGCAATCACCCTACCCTCCTACATCAATACACAACTAATGCCGATCCTTGAGGCATCATAATATACGGTATAAGAACCTAAAGCTGATGGCAATACTAACACTGGAGTTGTGGTCAAAGCAGCCTTGAGCTTATGAAAGCTCTCCTCACACTCGTCCGACCACCTGAACAGAGCACCCTTCTGGGTCAATTTGGTCAAGGGCGAAGCAATAGAAGAAAACCCCTCCACAAAGAGACAGTAATACCCTTCCAAACCAAGGAAGCTCCTAATCTCTGTAGCTCAGGACGGTCTGGGCCAACCCTGCACCGCCTTTACCTTCTTCAAATCAACCTGAATACCCACACTTGACACCACGTGTCCCAAGAAAGCTACTGATCCAAGCCAAAACTCAGACTTGGAGAACTTTGCATAAAGCTTCTCCTTCCTTAGTCTCTGCAATACAACTCTCAAATGTTGAGCATGCTCCTCCCGGCTACGAGAATATACAAGGATTTCATCAATGAAAACAATAACAAAGGAATCCAAGTACGGCTGAAACACGTTGTTCATCAAATGCATGAACGCTGATGGGGCATTGGTAAGCCAAAAAGACATCACCATAAACTCATAATGATCGTAAAGATTCCTGAAAGCTGTCTTGGGAATATCAGAATCCCAAATCTTCAGATAATGATGCCCGGATCTCAAATCAATCTTAGAGAACACTCTAGCTCCCTGAAGCTGGTCAAACAAATCATCAATACGAGGCAAAGGATACTTATTCTTGAATGTAACCTTGTTCAACTGCCTGTAGTCAATACACATTCTCATGGAACCATCCTTCTTTTTCACAAACAACACTGGTGCACCCCAAGGTGACACACTAGGCCGAATAAACCCCTTATCTAGGAGTTCCTGAAGCTGCTCTTTCAATTCCTTTAACTTTGCTGGTGCGATACGATACGGAGGAATAGAAATGGGCTGAGTGCCCGGCACCAAATCAATACCAAAATCAATATCCTTGTCAGGTGGCATGCATGGCAGGTCAGCAGTAAACACGTCCAAAAAATTACGGACTACATGAACGGAATCAATATTGGGAGTCTTAACACTGATATCCCTCACAAAAGACAAATACGATAAACACCTTTTTTCTACCATACGCTGAGCCTTCAGATAAGAAATCACCCTACTAGGCACATACTCAACAGAACCTCTTCACTCAACTCTCGGAAATCTTGTCTTTGCTAAGGTCACGGTCTTAGCGTGGCAATCTAGAACAACATGGCACAGAGATAGCCAATCCATGACCAATATCACATCAAAGTCAAACATGCTAAGTAATAACAGATCCACTCGGGTCTCCAGACCCACAATAGATATCACACATGACCGATACACGCGGTCCACCATAATAGTATCACCTACCGGAGTCAACAATGAATAAATGTAACTAGAGACACTCGGGGCATATCCAGAAAGTGGGAAAAGTACGATGACACATAAGAATACGTGGAACTAGGATCAAATAAGACCGAAGCATCTCGGTAACAGACTGAGACAATACCTATAATCACTGCATCTGAGGCCATAGCATCTGGTCTGGCTAGAAGTGCATAAAAACGAGCCTGACCTCCACCTGATTGATCTCCCCTCTAGGGCGGCCTCTAGCTGACTGACCCCCACCCTTAGCTTCCTGGGCAGGTGGTGAATTAACTGGAGCTGAAGATAATGGTTGACTCCACGGATGGGATGAACCACCCGAAAGACGGGGACAAAACCTCTTGATATGACCCAGATCACCACACTCAAAATAACCCCTCTCAGAAAATGACGGTGGCGACTGAAGGGAACCCCTAGAACTTGAATAACCACCAGAAGAACCATGCATAGAGGAACCCTAAACCGATGGGGCTCGAGATGAAATCTAGGCTGGAAGAGCACTGAATGATGGATGCCCCTGATGAGAACTATTAGGACCACAACCTGTTGATACCCCACGATAACTTGAGCGACCTGACTGAGCCGGTCTGAATGGACGGCCTCTGCCGTGCTGGGACTGCCCTCCTAAAGGAACATAACCAAAACTACCAGATCCTCGAGGCTTCTTCGCCCCCTCTCGACTTGCTCCTGGCGGTGAACTGACTCTATCTCTCTGGCAATGTCAACTACCCCCTCAAAAGAAGCATCAGATACCCTCTCCCTAGTCAGAAAAATCCGAAGCTGATAAGTGAGGCCATCAACGAACCTCCTGATCCTCTCCCTATGCATGGGAACTAGCTCGATAGCATGACGGGCCAACTCAGAGAACCTCATCTCGTACTGCATCACGTTCATGTTCCTCTAACGAAGCTGCTTGAACTGCCTGTGCAGCTCCTCCCTGCGGGAATGCGGTACATACTTCTCCAGGAAGAGAATGGAGAATTGATGCTAGGTAAGGGGCGCTGAACCAACAGGCCTACGCCTCCCATAAGCCTCCCACCAAGTGAATGCAGCTCCTGAGAACTGGAAAGTAGTGAACGAGATCCCATTGGTCTCCAATATCGCTGCTGTGTGAAGGATCCTTTGACACTTATCTAAGAAGCCCTGGGCATCCTCGCCCTCAGCACCACTGAATGTCGGAAGTTGAAGTCTACCAAATCTCTCCAACCTACGCTGCTCATCATCTGGCATAAACGGGATCACAAAATCTTGAGCTGAGGCAACCGGTTAGGCTGGAGCTGCCCCCGGTGTCTGAAGCCCCTGAACAACCTGCTCAGGTGTACGGGAAAATGGAGTCTGAGTGCCTCCCCCGGCCTAAGAAGTAGCGGCGGTAGAAGAAAAAATGACTTCCTGTGCAAGGCTGGTGCACACAGTCAAAATCTGAGCCAGAGTCTCCTGAAGACACGAAATCACCATAGGGAGCCGGTCCCGCTGGAACATTTGTGGCGGGGACTTGATCTTGAATAATAGGAGGGTCCATAGGTACTGTCCCGACTGCTGCGCGGGCTGCACCGTTCCCTCTGCCACGACCTCGACCTCTCGCTAGTCTAGCTGGTGTCTGGTCACCCTGATCGGTAGCGCGAGTCCTCACCATCTGTGAGAGAATAAAAACAACAAAAGTTTAGTTCCAGGAATCAACAGATTCGCACGATAGAGTTCAAGAATGTGAAATTTTTCCTAAGGGCTCTGTAGCCTCTCGAAGATAAGTACATACGTCTCCGTACCGATCTGCAAGACTCTACTAAACCTGCTCATGACTAGTGAGACCTATTAACCTAGAGCTCTGATACCAACTTGTCACGACCCCAAAATATCCAGTCGTGATGGTGCCTATCGTGAAATCATGCAAGCCAAACATTTCATAGCTAAAAGTTATTTTCAGGAAAAATCATTATTTTTACAGCAAGAGTCTTGATTTTTATAAAAGCATTTAAGGGTTTAACATCACTGATAACATAAATAAAAAAAACTCGATCCTAGATCTAGTGTCACCGAGTCATGAGCTACTACATAAAAATATCAAAATACAGAACTGACATAAAGTTGTCTGAATTAATAAATTTGATAGGTAGATAGAGAAGGAGATAATCGAGGCTGTGATCGCTCGCTGCTACCTCGATGCCTCCAAAGGAACTCTGACCACAGCTCAGAAACTACTACCGGGTCCCGCTTGTCATGCCCCGAACCTGGGCCTGGACGTAACACGGCACTCGATGCCTGACTACATGTGGCCGAGCAAACCAACTGGCTGGTTGAATCAACATGTGATATCATAGCATACTGAATGCAGAAGATAAACTAAATCATGCTGATATACTAAAAGTCTGGATGATATAAATCAAAGTGCGGAAATACTAATACAATTATGAAACATATTTCTAGCCAACATAGCTTAATACGAGAAGCCTGTGATTCTTTCTAACTATTACTCTAGTCTATGAAGCCTCTAATGAAGTACTGAAAACACTGACTGTCTAAAAATATTGAAGACTATAAGGTAATGATAATGCCCCAAAAGAACTGGGGATCACCAAACAGCTGGTACGAGAATCCTAGCGCTCTGAATCGTCAACCTGTAAATCATTACTTGCATCGTGAGATGTAGGCCCCGAGAAAAAGGGACGTCAGTACATTTGAATTGAAGTGGTATGTAAAGCAACTGAAAAAAGAATATAAATGCTGAAACTGAAACTAAGCTGAAAACTGAGAATTAATAATTGATAACTGAAATGGTAACTATTTAAACTAAAACTGAAATGATAACTGATAACTGGTAATTGAATTGAACAAAAGGAAGTAAGGATATGAATACTCCCTCTTATAAATGATGAACAACCTGTTTATCTGAATAAGTTACAGCCTCGGGCCCAACATATATGTGCACAAGCTACGGCCTCAGGCCCAAGTATACGTACACATAACTACGACCTCAAGCCCAAAATGGATAAAACATAAACTACAGCCTCAGTCCCAAACATGCATAAAGCATATAAACTACGCCCTCATGCCCAAATACATGTGTTCAACATTCAGGAACTGAGAATCATACTGAAATAAATGATTCTGAAATACTGAACCATACTGAGTTACATGATACTTGAATTCTTAATAAAGCTAGACTGAGACATGTATTCATGAACTGATTATGAAGATTGAAGCTTCAATTGTTTATGACATGCTGAGTAATCTAGACTGAGACTCATGGGAATCAACCCAAGTCTATATTGATTATGCACTGATTTCATAATGTTCACAATGAAAGTCATGAACGAGTTACGAAGCTAGAGAATAGAAGTTCTGCAACTATTCAAGGAACTGGGTTTAACTATATTTCTGAGGCAATTGGTAACGTGGTAAAAGGAACATAGTGTAGGGAGAATCATTAACATTCCCAAACATAGAGAGTTAGTCTCACATACCATAAATTCCTTCTCTTGAGCGTAATATAACATTCACCAACCCTTTCAACTTTAATCTATTTCAGTATAAGTCAAAGGGATTCCAAATTAGCCACAATAGTCATGTTTTGGTCACTTAGGCATTTTATCAAACACTTGGTGGCATAAAGCTTCATAGCCCTTATTAATGGTGTTTCTACACCCAATAACCCATTCTCTTGCTCCTAGATAAATTCTAAAGTATCAAATAGTTATAATCAACATTATTCTTCATCACCCATAAGTTAAATAACACCCTTAACTAATAATCAACTATCAACACACCAAACTTATAATTTCTCATGCTTTTCTGTAAAAACCATCAACTCATATCTCATGAAATAGGGTCTATAATTATTAAAACAATGTTAGAATCAATTAGAGGGTGAAGACATTACCTCTTTGAAGTTCAATCCCCTTGAATTCGAGTTCTAGGGTTCCTTCTCTCAACAATGATGAACCGATCGAATATCTAATGGTATGGAGGGTTTACCCATGTTAACAAGATGTTGGGAAATTAAAATTAACTTAGAATCACCATTAGAACTTACCTTGGATGGTGGAGGAACCCTTAAGGAGTTAGGTTTTTGAGAGTTTCCCTTTATAGAGCAAGTTTTTATGTTTTGGGGCTATGAGGGACGAAATAGAGCTAAAAAAATGACTCCCCAAGTCCTCCCCCTTGTCCCTGTAGGCCTGACCATGGTCACGACCGCAGTAAATAGCAGGAACACTGCCTCATGACCGCGGTCGCGGTCGGGGCGCGGTGGTTGCGTACTGTTCTGTAAAACACACATTACCTTTTGCACAGAGCTCGTTTAGGGCTCCATAATATATATTTGGAAAGATATTTCAAAGGCCTACAACTTTCATGTTGTGGGTTTTCCCAAATTCTTTACATATGTTTACCAAAACCTGATGGAAGACGAACCTTCTGCAAACTTAGTCGATTTTGTCGAATCTTATGCACCTCACTTTCCATCTTGATTTTGAAACAACTATTTTCACCCATACTCATCCCAATAAGACTTCATATGTCCAAAATATCAAATTAATACCCATTTAACATTTTTACACCTAATCTGAATGTATATGATGTTACATTATCTCCCCCTTGGGATCATTCGTCCTCGACTGATTGTCCTGACTATAGCTTCTGCTAACTCCGGACCTTAAACGGGTCTGGTGGAAACATGAACTTGCATTATTACTTGCATACTAAACTGAATGAATACATGATTACTGAACTCTTGAGATATTGAACTGAATGATTACTGCATTGACTGAATATTTGTCTGCTGTGGATACATGAATACTGAACTAACATAGATATGTCAATACTGAACTGTCACGAATATTTGAGAATTGAACTAACATCAATGTCAGAGTACTAAGCTGGCATGAATATCTAAGTATTGGACTGATATGAGTAGCTGAGTATTTGTACTGACATGGGTATCTGAGTATTGAACTGACATGGGTATCTGAGTACTGAACTAACATGAGTGTCTGAGTACTAAACTGACATAAGTAACTAAGTATAGAAACTTGAATGTTATAGCACGATACGTTAAATAGTGGTTGTATAGCCACAAATTATGGTGGCAACTCTAACTCATAAGCTTATTGACCGATCCTTCGTAAGATTCTATATGGACCAATGTAGCAGGGACTAATCTTCCCCTTCTTACCAAATCTCATAACGCTTTTCATTGGCGAAACTTTCAGGAACACCCAATCATCAACTTGAAACTCTAGGTCTCTATTTCACACGCTCGAATAGGACTTTTGGTAGCTCTGAGTCGTCTTCAAACGCTCTTGAATCAACTTAACTTTCTCTATAGTCTGATAGACCAAATTTGGTCCCAACAACTCCTCTTCACCAACCTTGAACCAACAAATTGGTGATCTACACCTTCGCCCACAAAAAGACTCGCATGGTACCATCTTGGTACTAGAATGGTAGGTGTTATTATTAGCAAGGTAAATGAGAGGTATGTGATCAACCCAATTAATTTTAACATCAAGAACATATGCCCAACTATTTAAAATAATGCGCTCTGCCTGGCCATCTTTCTGAGGATGAAAAACTTGTGTATCATTTCTGAAAGATCTTCTAAAAATTCATCTTATACTAAGCAACATAGTCTGACAATTTCCTGAATGTACAACTTGGTATAATCTTCTACTGAATCTGTAGTTTTTACTGGCAAGAAGTGCGCTGACTTTGTAAGTCGATTTACAATCACTCAATCAAATCATGCTTCCAAATTAAGCGAGATAATCATGTTATAAATTCCATATTTACCATCTCCACTCAAAATAAGTGTATTCTGTGGTAAAACACTGGGCTTTCTGCTGCTCGACTTTCACTTACTGATAAATCGGACACTTATCCATAAAGTCTAAAACATTCTTTTTCATGCCGTTCCACCAATAAATCTCCTTAAGACCATGATACATTTTGTGGTGCCTGAGTAAATAGAATACCTGAAATTCTGGGCTTCAGACATAATCCACTCTTCTGAACCCATCTATGTATGGAATACACAGTCGATCTTGGTACCTCAAAGTACATCATCTCCCCTTATTCAAAAACCATCATCTTATACTTGTGAATCTCCTCTTTCAACTGCAACACATAGGGATCATCAAATTGTTTCTCCTTCTCTTCGTCTACTAAGGGGGAACAAGTCATATTATAGACAACAACTCTACTATCTTTGGAGTACGTAAATTGAACTCCTAGCTTGTCTAAGCGGTGAATTTCTTTCACCAGAGTTCTCTTATCTACTCCAATGATGAGTTATACTTCCTACACTTTATTATCTTCTTAAGCACTTCCTGAAAACACTTATAGAATTGTTGTGAGCTAAGTCTATATTCCGAAGATTAGATTCTCATGCGATGGCACTACCCTCGTGATACATAACTGGGCATGATTTTATAGTTCTATTTTTTTTTGTATCCCATGCTAACTATGCGGGTTTCAAATCTCCAACTGGGCTTACTGCCGATTTTGATATCTCCACCTTAGACCAAAGGTATTATACTTGCAGATCCTTCTCTTTTGTTGGGATCCAAATAACTTTCTTATATTTCGTAATTCTTTGCACTTTATGTCAATGAAGACTCACCTTCCGACTTACTTCTGAGCAATCCTTCTTACTAGGAAAAACCAAATTATTCACTTGACGGAAAGCTAATGTATTCATAACTATCATACACAATCTTAATAATTTAACTTTGCTCACACTGTCAATTTTCGAGAAACCACATTTCAATATTTCTTAAAGGCTATTCTTCTATAGTTTGCTCTCTCACTGCTGGCTGTATTTTCTTCTTCCAGTACACTGTACTTCGAGTTTAACTTAAACTCTTAAAGTTCTAACAAACATTCAGTATTTCAAACCGCCGTGCACTCACTAGAGTTAACCTGGCTAAGTAAATCAAATTGTACCTCTACTAGCTCTGATGAAAGTGCTAATTCACTGTATCAACTCAAACATACTTACTATTCTTTTAGTAACCACCTGCTAGCGTCATGTGTTCGTGTTCTGCTTTGAATAACTAAAGTGAAGCATAAGGTTATTTCTAACTTCCCTCACAATCCAAACCTGTCCTACGGTCGCATACTTATCTCCTTCAATAAATATGACGGGTAGATAGAGAAGGAGATAATCGAGGCTGTGATCGCCCACTGCTACCTCAATGCCTCCAAAGGAACTCTGACCACAGCTCAGCAACTACTACCAGGTCCCGCTTGTCATGCCCCTAACCTGGGCCTGGACGTAACACGGCACTCGGTGCCTAACTACATGTGACCGAGCGAACCAACTGGTTGGCTGAATCAACATGTGATATCATAACATACTGAATGCGGAAGATAAACTAACACATGCTGATATACTAAAAGTATGGATGATATAAATCGAAGTGAGGAAATACTAATACAATTCTGAAACATATTTGTAGCCAACATAGCTTAATATGAAAAGCCTGTGATTTTGTCTAACTATGACTCTAGTCTATGAAGCCTCTAATGAAGTACTGAAAACACTGACTATCTAAAATATTGAAGATTATAAGGTAATGATAATGCCCCAAAAAAGAACTGGGGATCACCAAATAGCTGGTACGAGAATCCTAGCGCTCTGAATCGTTAACCTATAAATCATTACCTGCATCGTGAGATGCAGGCCCCAGGGAAAAGGGACGTCAGTACATTTGAATCACACGTATGTAAAGACACTGAAAGAACGAATTATAAATGCTGAAACTAAAACTAATCTGATAACTGAGAATTAATAATTGATAACTGAAATGATAACTATTTAAACTGAAACTGAAATGATAACTGATAACTGGTAATTGAACTGAACAAAGGAAGTAAGGATATGAATACTCCCTCTTCTGAATGATGAACAACCTGTTTATCTGAATAAGCTACAACCTCGGGCACAACATATATGTGCACAATCTACGGCCTCAGGCCCAAGTATATGTATACATAACTACGGCCTCAGACCCAAAATGCATAGAGCATAAACTATGGCCTCATGCCCAAACATGAATAAAGAATATAAACTATGACCTCAGGCCCAAATATTGGTGTTCAACATTCAGGAACTGAGAATCATACTTGAATACATGATGCTGAAAAACTGAACCATACTGAGTTACATGATACTTGAATGCTGAATAGAGCTAGACTAAGACATGTATTCATGAACTGATTATGAAGATTGAAACTTCGACTGTTAATGACATGCTGAGTAATCTAGACTGAGACTCATGGGCATCAACCCAAGTCTATATTGATTATGCACTGATTTCACAACGTTTAGAATTGTCACGACCCAAAATCACAGGTCATGATGGCACCTAATCTGACCCACTAGGTAAGCCACTTAACAAAAAAGACAAACCAAATGAACTTAAAGAAAAATAATTTAGAATTTATCTAAACTCTTACAAAGTTACCCAATAACTGGTAGTACGAATCATGAGCTTCTAGGATTTAAGATTTACAACGAAAATATAAATAATCATACGATATATTTGAAAACTACATGAACAAATTAATAATGTCTAAAACTACCAAGGACTAATGGCAGCTTCTATCTAGAATACACGAACAACTCGAGGGTCAGCCCCGACTTCTTCAGCAGCTACGCTCCAATAGTCTGCACAGAGTGTGCAGAAGTGTAGTATATGTACAACCAACCCTTTTAGTTAAAAGATGCTCGGTAATAAACACTATAATGTAAACTAGCAATAAAACTGTACAACAGAATAATAGAATAGAGTACACAATGCGACTATACAAAGCAATAAAAGAATACCAGAAAGAATCACAATTCAACAGTTTTCAACATCTTAATTGGCCCCTACCTTAAAACGAAAGCCCATGAACCACAAAAATAACCTCAAAACATTCATAATTTGAATGAAGTACTCAAGACATCAAATCTAACGGTACGACAACATCCTTCGTGCATTTATCTCATCCTCACCATATATGCATAAAACAGTACCAACCAAACGATAAAAATACCGATAATAGAAATGACAAGGAAAGGAATATGCAAGCAGTAATAATAAATGGGAATATACAGAAGAACATCAGTAAGAGACTAAGCAGAGAGCATAGAATTAATGACCACAATTAGGGAAAAGGTTATAATTTCATCTCACTAGCATGATGGAGGCGTGAATATGGACATACCAAATAAGAGGAGGGGAGAGGGTTGCATGTTCTTGTTAATGCAACAAGTAGAGCATCAATGGCCAACATGGGAGAAGACTCGTGTCTAAGTGCAGCAAAACAGATATGACACGGATGCAATCATAGCAACAGGAAGTAAGTATGATGTTTACAAGTTAAACAAATAGAAGGCATGGGCAACACCAACAACGATTTAGATAGAGAATAAGGACAGAACAGTGACGACAAGTCACATAAGAACCGCAAATACGATGGTAATAATTCAAGGTAAGAGATGAATATATATACAAGAAAAGTTTATCATAGTATAATGCATATCTCTCTTCCTCACTTGCACGGAAACACTATTCGTGCCATGACCCCACAATGATACAAAATTATAAAAGTATAAATGCAATGGCACGGCATCACCCTTCGTGCTTTTACTCTCAATAACATGGCACGACATCACCCTTCGTGCTTTACACTCTCAATAATATGGCACGGCATCACCCTTCGTGCTTTACACTCTTCCTCACGTGATTATGAATATAAAATGGCATGGCATCACCATTCGTGCTTTACACTCTTCCTCACCAAGCATATGAATATCAATAAAACGACAAGGCAGGAAGTATATATAACATCGAGGAGAGTTATCAACGACTATTCCAAACAAGTTCTCAATTACTGCTTTACAAGTCAACAATGATCCAATGAACCCTCAAGGGCCATATAATTCAAGTACTTCCACAAATGTCACAATTCATTAGCAACACAGGTATAGAATCCAGCATCCCAAACGATCAACCATAGAAATGTAGTAGTGATCGTGCATAGGGATGACCAAACAAGACACATCAATGTATTCCCAAAATTCTATCCAATTTGATCAAGTTCTTAGGCTAGGTCTTTATTTCTAACATTTTATACTACGTTCTTAATATCTCTAAATCAAATGAGGCATGAAGCAAGGAAGTTACGTAATTCTACAAGACACAATTATAACACCATCTACCCCCAAGCAAGATTAACCCCGTCACATACATATATGCTCATCACCTCACATATATATCACCCCTGCATGTAGGAAACAATGGCAAATAGGAGGAAAATTTATCTCAATAAACTTAGGCAAAACACTTACCTAAATTCGGCTAACTCCATACTCGATTTTCGCCTTTCCTTTACAAATTCATCTCCGCTCATCTCAATCTATCCCAAGACGGCTTGAATACATCACACAATGCAAGAGGAAACAATTTCAATTAATAAAGCTATGGTTTTTATTCAATTTCTAAAAAGTCAAGAAATGTCAATCCCCCGGGCCCGCATCTCGGAATCCGATAAATATTACAAAACCCTAACGCCCACTTCAATACAAGTTCAACCATACAAAAATTATCAAGTTCTGAAACCAATTCTCCCTTCAAATGATAAATTTACATTTTGAAATCTTTCTTCAAAAACCACCATTTTCCCCAACTCAAAACACAATTTAAATGAGAAAAATAAAGATAAAATCAAGGAATATATTAAATTCTAGGTGAAGAACACTTTCCCAATTGATTTTCTTGAAAACCCCACAAAGAATCGCTCAAAACCGAGTCTACAGTCAAAATGTGATAAAAATGGTATAACCCTCGATTTGAGATTATATTCTGCCTGCCCAGGTGTTTATGCATCGCGAACGCGGTGATATGGTCGCGTCCGCAAATAATAATGTCACAGCGTTCCCAATTATATATTTATTATGCACTGATTTCACAATGTTCAGAATGAAAGTCATGAACGAGTTGCGAAGCTAGAGAATAGAAGTTCTGCAGCTATTCAAGGAACTAGGCTTAACTATATTTTTGAGGCAATTGGTAACGTGGTAAAAGAAACATAGTGCAGGGAGAATAATTAACATTCCCAAACATAGAGAGTTAGCCTCACACACCTTAACTTCCTGCTATTGAGCGTAATACAACATTCGCCAACCCTTTCAACTTTAATCTATTGTCCTGCTATTGAGCGTAATACAATATTCTCTAACCCTTTCAACTTTAATCTATTTCAATAAAAATCAAAGGGATTCCAAATTATACACAATAGTCATGTTTTGTTCACTTAGGCATTTTATCAAACACTTGGTGGCATAAAGCTTCATAGCCCTTATTGATGATGTTTCTACACCCAATAACCCATTCTCTTGCTCGTAGATAAATTCTAAAGTCTCAAATGGTTATAATCAACATTATTCTTCATCACCCATAAGGTAAACAACACCCTTAACCAATAATCAACAATTAAAACACCAAACCAATAACTGCTCATGCTTTTCTAGCAAACTCATCAACTCATATCTCATGAACTAGGATATATAATTATTAAAACAACGTTAGAATCAACTAGAGGGTGAAGACATTACCTCTTTGAAGTTCAATTCCCTTGAATTCGAGTTCTAGGGTTCCTTCTCTCAACAATGATGAACCAATCGAATATCTAATGGTATGGAGGGTTTACCCATGTTAATAAGATCTTGGAAATTAAAATTAACTTAGAATCACCTTTAGAACTTACCTTGGATGGTGGAGGAACCCTTAAGGAGTTAGGTTTTTGAGAGTTTCCCTTTCTAGAGAAAGTTTTTATGTTTTGGGGATGTGGGGCACGAAATAGGGCTTAAAAATGACTTTCCAACTCCGCCCCCGCGTCCCTCTAGGCCGGACCGTGGTCCCGACCACGGTAAATAGCAGGAACACTGCCTCATGACCGTGGTCGCGACGTGGTCCGGGCGTGGTGGTTGCGCACTGTTTTGTAAAACGCACCTAACCTTTTTCAAAGAGCTCCGTTTGGGCTCCACAATATATCGTTGGAAAGATATTTCAATGACCTACAATTTTCTTGTTTTGTGTTTTCCCAAATTCCTTACACATTTTCACCAAAACCTGCTAGAAGACGGACCTTATGCAAACTTTGTCGATTTTGTCGAATCTTATGCACCTCACTTTCCATCTTGATTTTGAAACAACTATTTTCACCCATACTCATCCCGATAGGAATTCATATATCCAAAATATCAAATTAATACCCATTTAATATATTCACACCTAATCGGAATGTACAGGATGTTACACTGCTGTACCTGGATCTGCACACAAGGTGTTGGGGGTAACGTGGGTACACCAACTCAGAAGTAACGAACCCAAACTATGAGCTGAGAGGTAGTGACGGACTAAACCTCAGAAATTAAATAAGACAGTGTAGAAAAATTAGACATGCTCACAGTTTATTAGAGGATGAAAACAGCATGTGCCAGATATGTCTAGTATCCAATGTATGAATCAGTATACTCTACATGCCAATGTATGAACAGTGTAGAAATGCACGTAGTGCTCGTAGCTCTCACACAGCAGTCCACTCAGTACTGTAATCGTCTCTCAGACCTAGGGAAAATCCATCCCGGAATATGCATAAACACCGGTGACAGTAATCACTCAGTACTGAGGGAAAAGGCCAATCCAGCCCCACGGAAAAGATCCATCTCCGGAATACAACACTCGGACAAGATCCATGTCTAGGGACGATCCATCCCTCACATATCATCAACTTCGGACAAGATTCATGTCCAGGGAAGATCCATCCCTCAAATATCAATGCGCTCACTAGGGGTGTAAGGATTCCAGAAGGGCTCCTATTAGCCTACGCACTATAACAAGCCAACAAAGGCATAACCAGAATATCACTGCAGTGTGCAGTCCGATCTCATAACTGTCTCTCAATAACAGGCTCTCGGCCTCACTTAGTCATTACTCTCCAGTCTCGCTCACATGGGCTCACAGATGTATGAACTAGCCCGAAACAATGATAAATGTATAAAATTAACAATTTTCGAGACTGATACATGATATGACATGCTATGACAGGACTGAGTACATGAAGTCAATAAAAACGCATAAAGAGACAGCAATATAGGACCACTTGAGTCTCACCCTTTTCGGCGTGAAGCCTTAGCATTTTACTTAGCATGATTTCTAGCATGTTCACATAAAACCATATTAATAGAAGTGCGGAAATCAAACTGTAATAGCTACTAGACGATGCCATGGGATGAGCCAGGCCAAAAATCACTCGGTGCACGCCCGCACGCCTGTAACTTGGCATGTGCGTCACCTTAATTAAAATGATATAGCATATATTTCGGGGTTTCGAACCCTCAGAACCAAGTTTGGAAACGTTACTTACCTCAAACCGACTAAAATCCTAGCCTACAATGTCTTTTCCTCTATAATCGGCCTCCGATTGCTCCAAATCTAGCCAAAACTAATTTATCATCAATATATTCTAGGGAGACGAAACCCATTCAAAAATTATAAAAATTAAGCACAAATCCCGAGATTGACCAAACCCGACCCCCACTCCCACGTCTAAAAATTCGATAAACATCACAAGAATCTTTATCCTCGCACGAGTCCATACATACCAAGTATATCAAAATCGGACCTCAAATGGCCCTTCAAATCCCCACTCAAAGGTCTCCAAATCATGAGCCCTAATTCTCCAATTTTAGGGTTCAAATCCCACAAATTTTAGGTCCAATTAGCTAGAAACCAACATAAAATCAAGTAAAGAATTCAAAAATCTTACCTCCAAGTGATTTCCTTCGATTCCCTCTTTATTACCTCTCAAAAATCTTCAAATCCGTCCAAAAATGGTGAGGAATAGGCTAAAAATCGCAAAGATGACTTTTTATACTTTCTGCCTAGGTGCCCTTTTCTTCTGCGCGATTGCGTCAACCACCACGCGATCGCGAAGCACTTCCCAGAGTTACCCCATGCGATTGTATTCCTTCCCTCACGCGTTCGCATAGCACAGCAGCTCAGCCCCTCACGTGCCCCCCAAACTCTACGCGAACGCGAACTGCACCACGCGTTCGCAATGCTCAACGGCCACACACTCACGCAATCGCGACCTCCACCACGCGATCGCATAGAAAAAAACTCTGCAATCCCCAGCTAAAACTACGCGATCGCATACTTACCCGAGTGATCGCATAGAAGAACACCAGAACCTTCACACCAGCAAAAATATGCCAACACCAAGTCCAAGAATTGGTCCGTTAACACCCCCGAAACTCACCTGAGGCCCTCGGAACCTCAACCAAACATGCCAACACATCCCAAAACCTTATTCAAAATTAGTCGATCCTTCGAACCACTCAAAACAATGCCAAAAAACTATATCAACCTCGGATTCAAGCCTAAAAACTTAGAAACTTCCAAATTTCGCCAATGATACCAAAACCACCCAAAACACATCTGAATGAACTGAAAATTGCACACACATCCAAAATGACGCTACAAACCTGTTCCAACTTTTGGAATTCCATTCCGACCCCGATAGCTAATTTTTCACTACCGACTCAAAAATTGCCAAAAACTCAATTTCGCCAATTCAAGCCTAATTCTACTCCGGACCGGGAAACCAAAATCCGAACACACTCCTAAGTCCTAAATCACCTAACGAAGCTATCCGAGCCATAAAATCCACATTCCAGGGTCGTTTACCTATAAGTAAACTCTCGGTTGACTTTTCCAACTATTCAGCCCATTTAAGAGACTAAGTGCCCCAATTCTTACCACGACCACTCCGAATCCGAACCAACTGACCCAACACATCATAAATAGGCTAAGAAACACATGACAATGCATAAATAGGGGAAACGTGGGAAATCTCACGGAACGACCGGCCGGGTCGTTACATAATATTATTATTGTACTTAATTTTTTATCCTCGTTACATATCAGTGTGTCATAACTCTCTATACTCATTAGTTCTTCATCGTGTGTGAATTCTGCTACATTTTCTTCGTCATCTTCTAATTTTTTTTTTCCTTTTTCCATTTTTTGTATTCTTTTTTATAATTCATTTATTCTGATTTCTAATGCCATTACTCTTAAATTGAGAGTAGAATCATTTAGTCCTTGGCATTTTTCTTCTTTATTTATTTTTGTATTAAATTATTTTTCTATACATAAGATGCATCCTTCTTGGTAACATGACTTACATTTTGCTCTTCTATCCCTACTAGGATACCATTTACATATAAAATAATGATTACTATCTAGCCCTTTATTTTTTTCAAAATCATGATTACATTCTTCGGATATGTTTGCTAATGTATTTGCTTGTATTTATTCTAAATTTAGTTTTTCTAATCCTATCTCATTTATTAATTTTTCTTCTTCTGACTCTGATGAGTCTATTTGAGTTTTTTCCTCTATATCTACACT
Source organism: Nicotiana paniculata (assembly GCA_005239505.1). Taxonomy (NCBI): domain Eukaryota; kingdom Viridiplantae; phylum Streptophyta; class Magnoliopsida; order Solanales; family Solanaceae; genus Nicotiana; species Nicotiana paniculata. Next base: position 42,243 of record ML339428.1, read on the forward strand.
TACTATAGAGTATATACTTTCATTATCTGACATATGTTCGTCTACATTTATTAAAGTTTCCTGAAATCTTCTATTAGTTGTGAATTTGTTGTTTTATTATTAATTCTTTTCAGGCATGTATTGGCTAAGTGTTCTACACTTTCACAAGTGAAACATTCTAATTTATTTTTATAATTTCTTTCTGTTCTATATTTCTTAACATGTATATTTTGTCTAGGTATGATTTTTTAGCTGATGATTTTCTAAGATAATAATTTTTTCTATTATATTCCTTGTTATATTGAGGTTTATTTATACTTTTTTTGTATTCATTCTTATCATAGCTTTGGGTTGTATATACGGTTGATTTACAAAAACTTATTATTCTGTTTTAGTTATTTTTGTATTTGTATATTAGTACACTTTTCTTGTAATATTTCCATTATATGTTGTATTTTATGTCCTATGGACTATTTTGCATTTGAGTTTTGTATTACTCCATCTCTTTTATACCATCGTTCTTCTATTTCTCTGCATAGAACTCCTGGTAATTTATTAAATAATTTTTTACCTAATTCTTGATCAAACGCATTTCCACTAATAGTACAATAATAAAAATTATCATTGAAAAATTTCTTTATATGAAACCAACTGCTTATGCTTAATTGTTCTAACTTTATTAAAGCATTTTTTTTAATACTACTAATCCACTATTTGGATCTTCTCATGTAATTAAACTATGTATTTTATTTGTAAAATTATAAGGATTTGGTCCCATTGCTATTAAAGCTTAAAATTCTTGTGGAAATTCTGACTTATAATCTTCCCATAATCCTTTTGTTGGTTCTCCTAAGAAAGTTTTTATATATTTATACATTGTTTCTGCATCTTTTTCGTTGTAGGTTCTTATATAGTCTGCTACTACTATTCCTTTCCAAAGGTCTATTACTGAGTTCCATATTTGTGGGTCGTGAGCTGCTATATTTAATATTTTTACCTTTACTTCCTCTTTCTTGTAGTCTTATAGGTTCCTCTATAGGCATCCTTTTTCCTAATGGTTTTACATTTTCTATTTCTATATCTTGACCTAGTCTATATACCCTTCTTCTAAGTACATTTCCCGTACTAGTATCTACTGTACTTTGATTAATTGTTCTATGAAGACTAGAACTCGTTGATTCCATTAATTCTTTTAGACTTATTAAAGATTTTGTCTCTGTTTCTTCATAGCTATTCTTCATTTCTTCTAAAATTTTATCAAATTTTTCTAATCTTTTTTTGAGAAATATTTTCTGATCTATATCCCCAATTGTCCATTCTTAATTCGCATTTCTTAAAATGTTTTTCTGTTTCACTTAGAGTTAAACTCCCAAGTTTACATGCTTTTCATTGAAAAGTCCTGTTTTTATTTTCTCTAACTAATATCCTAGCTTTTTCTAATGCTTTGTCTACTTCAAATTCATCTTGTATTATTTCAATATTCATACATTCACTATCTTCTACCGTACTTTCAGTTCCATCATTTACTTCCCTATGGGTGGTATAATTATAGTCAGTGAAATCTAATTGAAGTTTCTCCCCTAGAATTTGTATACATCAAATGAGATTCTGATTTTAATATTTTTAGTTTTGAAAAGTCTTCTAGATTCCATTCTAATCCTGCATATTCTTCTGGGTCTATTTTGATGGGTTTCATTAGTCTTATTCCTTTATTTCCCATTACTTCTACTACATCATCTACCTTAATTTTAAATTTTGTATTACAATTAGTTGCCATTGTAACGACCCAACCAGTCATTTTGTGTTCTAGGATCCCGTGCCCCTAAATGAGACTTCTCGTAGTTGCTTTTGCTGATTTATGACTTGCGCCGACGGGTGGTTCGAGGTTTGAAGGAGTTTGGGGTGGTATAGGAATACTTAGTTCCTTAAGGTTGGCCTTAAATGCCAAGTTTGACTTCGGTTAACATTTTTAGCAAATGACCTCGGAATCTAGATTTGAAGGTTCCGGTGGATTTGTACGATGATTTCGCACTTGGGCGTATGTTTGGAACGGATTTTGGATGACTCGAGAGCGTTTCGGCGCCAAATAGTGAAATATGATTCCTTAAGTTCAAAATTGAGGTTTAGAATGTGATTTTTGTGTTATCGAGGTCCGAATGGAATTACGAGATTGGGAATAGTTCCGTTATGTCATTTATGACTTGCTCGCAAAATTTGGTGTCATTCCGAGTAGTATAGGTAGGTTCGGCGTGTTGAAGGAGAATTCAAGAACTTAAAGTTCTTAAGTTGGATCCAATAGGTTTTGGGGTATGATTTTTAGATTTAGCATTGTTTCGGACATTCCGAAGGCTCGAGCGAGTCCATATTATGATTTAGGACTTGTTGGTATATTTGGACGGGGCCTCGGGTGGGCCCGGATGCCATTCGGACATCGTGCGAGGCAAAAACTAGCCTTAGAAGAACTGCTGGTGCACCAGATTTGGTGTGACCGCACCTACGAAGGACCAGCCGCAGGTGCGAAGATCGCAGGTGTGGTCAACGCCTCATAGGTGCGGTCTCAGAGGGGGGGCAGCCCAGTTCTGCAGGTGCGGGCCATTTCCTGTAGAAGCGGAGCCACAGGTGCAGACTCCTTTCCGTAGGTGCGACCACTGGCCCCTTCCCACTTTTCTGCCGGTGCGAGAATTTTCTCGCAGTTGCGAGATCGCAGATATGGTCCTCGACCTGCAGGTGCGAAAAAACTGAAGGCAGTGAGGTTGTTTAAACTACGGGACTTAGCCATTTTGAACCATTTTTCTTCATCTTGGACGATTTGGAGAGCTTGCAAAGGAGAGATCGACCTAGCAATCGTAAGGTAGGAAATTCCTACCATAAAGTGAGTTTAATACTTGAATTTTTTGGTAGATTAACACATTAAATTAGTGTAAATCATGGGTTTAGAGTAAAACCTAGGGTTTTGATAAAAGTGAGAATTTACCAAGGAAATTGTTATGGAATCATGCAAAAACTATATAATATTGATACTTAGGTTATGGGTGATTGTTTTCCTTGAAAATTTCTGGAACCCGAGCATGTAGGCCCGGGGGTGTATTTTGGAATTTTGCAAATTAGGTTGAAATAATCATTTAAATAGGGGAATTGTGGACTTTTGAGCTTATATTGATTTATTTGTGTGATGTTTGGCTAGTTTCGAGTCCTTTGGCGACAAATTTGGAGTTTCGGGCACGTTCTTGACCTGGAAAGTAGGTTTGACACGAGGTAAGTCTCCTTTCTAACCTTGTAAGAGGCAATTTTCCCCGTAGGTAAATATAATGAATTATATGCTATTATTTTTAGGGGCTACGCACGCACGAAGTGACGAGAGTCCGTGCGTAGCTACTACTATGTTATGTCGGGTAGATTAGAACTGACAAGCATGCTTTATGTGCCGAGTTTATAATATTAATGATAATTTAGGTTGCCAAATATCATTGACATCATTAAGTGAACATCTAGAAAGTTAGATCTCGCAATTTAGACTATTGATCCTTCTTAGTAAGAATTTTCTCTACTAATCTCCTGATTTTTCTGTTAATTGTGTGTATATATACAGGCACCCGCGTCGCATGTATGATTCGTGTTGGTTCCAAACGCACACGCAAGTATACATGGTCGTAGCAAGTAATATAATGTTAAATAGAATGTCGAACCCACAGGGACTTGCGTAAACTGCTTGTTGAATCACTCTAATTGTTATTTAATCGAGCCAAAATAAAATCCAGGAATGCAACTAATTTATACTACGATTCTATGAACTAACTAATTATCGAGTGACAAGAATATTGTTGTGTGTATTCACTAGAGACAAATATTCCAGGGTTGTAATAAATTCACCACTCGTATTGCATTATAATTAACTATCCCTTTCATATAATTCACTCATGGTTGCTAATTAATCAATAATTGCTCTCGTAGCCTTCTCCCGAAGTACTACTCGCCTATTCTCAATAGATTAACGCCTATATTCCTGTGAAAACTAATCTATTAGAACGCACTAAGATTACGATGTTTAATTAAGCACGGTGACTAGGTATATTTCTATCCTAACCAAAAATCCGCTCCCCTGAAGGGTTAAGATCACGCTCTCTTCAATTCTTCTCTAATCTATATACGGCTTTCCCAAGCATAACATAGATAGTATATAGAACCAAATTGCTGGCCAAACAATTAAGCAATTAAATGCAGAATTGAAGAAACAACCATATATTGAGTGAACTATAATCAACGTTAAGTTAATGTCGAATAACAATATTCATGGCTAAACCACAACCCCAGAACAATGGGTGTTTAGCCACTCATGCTAGAATCAAACAATTGCATAAGTCTTGAATGGATTGTAAATACAAGAAAACGATGAAGAAACTGATAATCCTTTGCTCTCTAATGATCATGTGTGTGTCTTCTCTCAAGAATTGCATCCTCCACTCAAAGTTATGTTTTTGGGTCTATTTATATGTTTGGGACAAACCCTAAACGTGTAGGACACTTCTACTCATACCGGGAAACACTTAAAACCTTCAAAACTCGGATTGGACTGGACCAGATACCCCAGGCATTAAGCCCCAAATGCCCAGCTATAGCCTGGGTAGGCCTGTCTTTAAGCCCCAAACACCCAGCTATAGCCTGGGTAGGCCTGGCTTTAAGCCCCAAACGCCCGGCTATAGCCCGAGTCACTCCTTTTCGACTCTTGAGCGTATTTTTGACGTTTATGCATCTATTTAGCTCGGCTTCCATCTCCAATTCACCTACACATGAAATAGACTCCATTATGCACATATGACGTGTATTTTTATCACAAACGCACATAAAATGTAAGGTACATAATGCTTAAAACGATGAATTCTAGTCACGCATCAATTCGCGAGCGGGGTAGCCCTACTATTATGTTGACTGCGTCACATGTTCGATTCGTGAGAGGTGTAATAGATACATCTATTGTTCGAGTCGTTCGACCCTTCGGTAGTGCACATTTATTATTGCATCGTATCGGCCGTACGTTCACGGTATGTTATGTGATTGTTGACTGCTTGGTGTTTCTGTGGTTATTTACCTGTTGAATATCCTGGAAGAATGAAATTTGTAATCTGTACTATAGAGGACTTGACACGTAAAGGTAATTGCAAAGAAATTTGATGCTCCTGTCTTCATCATGTATTTATAAATGCCATTCTTGCTTAGCCTTATATTTACAACATATTATTTTGGCCCTAGTAAGTGTCACATCGACCTCTCGTCACTACTTCTTCGAGATTAGGCGGGATACTTACTGGGTATATATTGTTTATGTACTCATGCAACGCTCTGTATTGAATTGTACAGGTCCTGAGGCAATTGCATCTGGGTATCAGTCCGGAGCTCGTTCCTGATTTATACCTGGTTGAGGCTTCACGGTGAGCTGCTTCTCCTGACGACTTCCAGTAGCACTATGGAGTTTTTCTTTTGCTAATTCTGTCTATATTTTTCTCAGACAATAGGACAGACTCTTACTCCTTTCGGTATTACTCTACTAGATGCCTGTAGACTTGTCACACTAGTTCCTGGTACACACACTAGTGGACCATTCTTTTGGGATGTATTTATTAAATTATGACATTTTTTTTGTTATTCAGCTTAAAATTTCCTAAGTTATATGTTATTACCGAACGTCATAAATTTACTCTAATTAAATGTTGGGAAATGTTTTTGAAAAAAATGAATGAAATTCACCAGTAGATAAATGTTGGCTTGCCTGACAACGGCGTTGGGCGCCATCGCGACCTGGGTTAGGATTTGGGTCGTGCCAACATGGTATCAGAGCTCTAGGTTCACGTAGGTCTCACAAGTTACAGGCAAACCCAATAGAGTCTTGTGGATCGATACAAAGACGTCTGTATTTATCTTCGGGAGGCTATAGGGTGTTAGGAAATCTTTCTTTATTCATCTTCTATCGTGGAGTTGATTGTATGCTAATCTCACTCTTCTATTCTCTCCCAGATGGTGAGAATGCGCACAACTGATATTCCAGACCCGGGAGGAGCCACTACCCCCGCCGACGGAGGCCGTGGTAGAGGTCGGGGGAGGGCACCGGCTTAAGGTAGGGGACGAGGGTGTCCCAGAGCTGCCCTAGTTGCACCATCAGTGGATCCAGCAGAGGATCCTACCACTGAGGAGCAGGGCGAGGCGCCCGCAACAGATACTGCCCTGTTGGACTTCATGACGGCGCCGGGACTTCAGGAGGTTATGGGCCGTATGATGCGGGTCATGGATATTATGACTCAGGCTGGTTTATTTCCAGTGGGCCCAGCCACATCCCAGGCAGGAAGGGGAGCACAGACCCCTACTTCCCTGGCCGCAGGGCACACAACAGCAGTATATCAGACCCCGGGTACACTACCCGTAGGCGGGGTCCAGCTAGTAGCAGCAGCACTTGAGCCCAGACCAGCTGTGGACGCTAATTCGTAGAAGATATTAGACAGATGGACCAGACTGCACCCTCCTGTCTTCAGAGGCGAGCGTAATAAGGACGCCCATGACATTATTGATAGGTGCAGGGACAGACTGCACAACATGAGGATACTGGAGTCCCATGGAGTTGACTTTACTACTTTCCAGCTAGAGGGTAGGGCCCGTAGATGGTGGCAGTCCTACATTCTTGGCAGACCGGCAGATTCTCCTCCCGTCACTTGGGAGTAGTTTACTCACCTATTCCTGGATAGGTTTATTCCACCCTTTGAGAGGGAAGAGCTGTGGTATCAGTTTGAGCAGCTGGAACAGGGTCAGATGTCAGTTACTGACTACGAGGCTAGGTTTTCTGAGTTGTCTCGTCATGCACTCATGATACTTCCTACTGACACAGAGAGAGTGCGGAGACTTGTAGCCGGGTTGCACTAAGGTATTAGGGCCAACATGGCCCGAGAGGTGGAGATGGGGACTCCTTAACAACTTGTGGTAGAGATTGCTCGCAAGATTGAGGGTTATTGGTCGAGGAGCAGAGAGCACGGGAAGCAAGATAAGAGAGCTAGATTTTCTGGGGATTTCAGAGGCGCTCCAGCCAGGGGTAGAGTTCAGTATTGTAGGGGCCAGTCTAATAGGCCCCCATATTCATCACCCCCACCACCTCCTCGAGGCCTTATTTTAGTGCTATGCAGGTGAGTTCTTATATCGCCCTCCATCCATTCAGAGTTCCTCCAGTGAGTATTCTGGTAATCAGGGGCCTCCCAACCCTTATTTCAGTGCTATGCTAGAGAGTTCATAACATCCTCCAGCTATTGAGGGTTCTTCTGGGCAGCAGGCTATGGTGCTGAGAGGTTGTTATGAGTGCGGGAATCCAGGCCATATTAGGAGGACTTGTCCCAGGCTTCGGGGCAAGGCCATGCAAAAGAGTCATCATCCTATGGTTTCAGCACCGGCGGTTCGGCCACTCAGAGGTGGAGGACATGCTGGTAGAGGTCGTCCTAGAGGTGGAGGCTAGGCAGGGGGAGCCCATCCAGCTCCTGTTCATTCCGGTGGAGGTCAGTCATCTGGCGCTCCAACTAGATTCTATGCTTTCCCGGCCAGACCAGATGCAGTGGCCTCAGATGGCGTGATCACAGGTACCATTTCAGTATGCGGTAGAGATGCATCGGTATTATTTGACCCAAGATCCACTTATTCATATGTGTCAGCCTTGTTTGCTCATTTCCAAGATATTCCTCATGAGTCTTTGGGTACTCCTATTTATGTGTCCACTCCTGTGAGCGATTCTGTGGTGGTGGACCGGATTTATCGGTCCGGTGTGGTTACATTCTGCGGGTTCGAGACCAGAGCGGACCTCCTATTGATCGATATGATTGATTTTGAGATCATCCTGGGCATCTATTGGCTATCTCCCTATCATGCCATTCTAGATTTCCATGCCAAGATTGTTACTCTAGCCATGCCCGAGTTTCTGAGATTGGAGTGGAGAGGCTCCTCAGTTAGTGCAGCTAGTCGGGTCATTTCTTTCCTGAAGGCTCGACGTATGGTCGAGAAGGGTTATTTGGAATATCTTTCTTATGTGTAGGACGCCACAGCCGAGTCTCCGACAATTGATTCAGTGCTGGTAGTTCGAGAGTTTGCTGATGTATTGTCTTCAGACCTTCCAGGCATGCCACTAGATCGTGACATTGATTTTTGTATCGACTATGCATATGTGTATTGACTACCGCCAGTTGAACAAAGTCACCATCAAGAACAAGTACATGTTGCCGCATATCGATAATTTGTTATACCAGTTGCAGGGTGCTCGGGTGTTTTCTCAGATTGACTTGAGATCAGGGTACCATCATCTGAAGAATCGGGACTCGGATGTTCTGAAGACTGCCTTCTGTACGAGATATGGTCATTACTATTTCCTGGTGATGTCCTTTAGCTTGACTAATTCCCCCGCAGCGTTTATGGATTTGATGAACAGGGTGTTCAGGCCTCATATTGATTCTTTTGTTATTGTCTTCATTGATGACATTCTGATTTACTCACGTAGCCTGGGGGAGCACAAGCAACATTTGAGAGTTGTGCTCCATACTTTGCGAGAACAAAATATGTATGCTAAGTTCTCCAAATATGAGTTTTGTTTGGATTCTGTGGAATTCTTGGGACATGTGGTATCCAGAGAGGGTATCAAGCTGGATCCTAAAAAGACTGAGGCAGTTTAGAGTTGGCCACGCCCTACTACAGCGACAAAGATCAGGAGTTTCTTGGGGCTGGCAGGTTATTATCGCCGATTTGTGGAGGGTTTTCATCCATTGTAGCCCCTCTAACTAGATTGACCCAGAAGAATGCCCCACTTCAATGGTCCAACGAGTGTGAGGTGAGCTTCCAGAAGCTCAAGACGACATTGACCTCGGCACCAGTTCTGGTGTTGCCTTCCGGTTCAGGGATGTATACAGTTTATTGCAACACTTCACGTGTTGGTTTGGGATGTGTGTTTGATGTTTTAGACTTCAATACTACACAATATTATAATTTAATTGTGCAGTACCCAATTTTCGAGTGCTGTCGAATAACAAGAACCTGGTTTCTCTTGGTGTACTACTTACCACTATTTGCGGAATAATAAAGAAGTAAAGTAAAGACACAGATATTTTACGTGGAAAACACCTGGCTCAAAAGGTGAAAAAACCACGACCTACTCCTTAGTAGGATTTGCTCAAACACTTCACTAAACACTCTGAGCCAAACGGACTTACAAAATAAACTCTTTTGTAATCCTAGGACTAACTCTAATCCTCTTTGTATCAACTAGCCTCTAGCTAATTTCTACAGACTTCAAGCTAACTCTAACTTGAACAGTGAGTACCTATTACAATTTGCTTCTAAGAAAGCTGAAAAGATACAATGTTAAAACTCCTACTACAACCAACTAGATTCAATGATAAACGATGAAACTGTTTCTTCTAGTTGAACTGTAGCCTCTACACAATACTTCTATTTTCAAATAACCTGGGAATTTTGCTTACAGAACTTGATTCAATTTAGTCTTTGTGCGTCTTTTTGTTGTTGTGTCTTTCAGCAGTAATACTTTGAGTATTTATAAACTCAGTTGTTGAGTTCTGGCCCGATTCTACCTGGGAGAACAAGTTCTTATCAAACTCAACTTCCTTCCTTCGTTTCTATCCTTGCCGACTTCAACTTCTATTCTCTTCATCAGTTTGCAATCTTTTCGTATTAGGAGACATCCTGTTAGTTCTTTGATACTCAGCAATCACTGATATCTTCTATGCTTGTACGATTCTTGTGCCAACTGCTCCGTTCAGGTGTGTATGCTCTAATTGACCTGGTTCAACTTGCCAATCTTTGTCAATCTTCAAAACCCATTTAGTGACTTGGGCCAACAAATTCCCCCTTTTTGATGATGACAAACTTTGTGCTTTTATCCTGTATACACTTCAAACACTTAGTATATTTTTAAGCAATAATCATTGAGAACCAGGTTCATTAGGTTATAAATATCACACAACACATCTTCCCCCTTTTGGCATCATCGAAAAATTGCAAAATGATACTTACCAGTTTTTTTTTAATTCTTACTCATGGCCAATGTAGGCAACTGCAGGTGCAAACATGATTAATCATCACAAGAAACTAATAATGTAAGCTAAATAAGAAATTGAGACATTTTTCAAAATATCAAGCTTTCATTGATTAATAGGGTTGATCAGCACCAAAACAAATTAAAATCAAAACAGCCAAAATAGATGTATTTACATCCATTTAGCTCGGTTTCCATCTCCAATTCACCTACACATGAAATAGACTCCATTATGCACATAAAAAGTGTATTTTTATCATTAGCGCACATAAAATGTTAGGTATATAACATGTTAAACTATGCCACGCATCAATGACTTTTTAGGAGACTCGAAACTATAGACTGAGGGAGCGTTTGAGTTGGATTCATAGTTTCCTCCATCATAATCTCTGTTTGGTGATGAGTCAGAAGAAACTGGTGGAGGAGACGACATGATTTTGATTTTGTTAGAGAGAGGAAAATAATAGGCAGTAGGTTTTTTGAGTTTAGTAAGTTGAACAAGGTTCGACCATTGAAAATTGGTGTTGTTTTATGCACAATAGGTAATGATGGACTATTTATAACTTGTGGCTGGGGAGATTACAACGGAAGTGTATTAACCTAAGTAGGATCCTAATTGATTAAGAACTGTAAGCGATTGGACATTGATTAGACAGTTACTCTCCCTTTAACACTAGGCTAATTAACTGAGACGGGACTTCTTGAAACTGGTTCATTATTTGGGTAAGCACGAGAATTGAATTTGAACCATAAATGGATAGAGTCATGCTCATGTATGACTGTACTTGAATTAATACATGTATGAAGATGAGAATGTGCCTTGTCAGTCACGTAAGCCAGCATGGATGAACCAGGTTCATCTTGTTAAAAATCTTTATTTTGCGTCAATTCACAAAGATAGATAAACATCATTAGTGACTAGGGAATCATATTAATACATGGAAAGAGAGTATGGCAATAAAGACATAGTACTGAGCATTGATTAATCTGATTAAGTACCTAATTAAAAATATCTAGCCAAAAAAAATAATTTTTTTTTCAATTAGGTGATCTTAATCATCCCTAATTCAAGCATGTTTCTCTCATAATTCTCCCTACGCAATGCTTTGGTAAATATATCAGCAATTTGACGATCAGTAGCACAGAATTCGATTGAGATCATTCTATTTTCATAGTTATCCCTTAGGAAATGGTGCCTAACATCTATGTGCTTAATTCTCTTGTGATGAATCAGGTTCTTAGTCATACTAATTTCACTAGTGTTATCACTATAAATAGGAATGCATCCCACATATATACCAAAGTCCAGGAGTTGTTGCTTGATCCATAGCAATTGGTCACACCAAGAGGCTGCAACCACATATTCAGCCTCAGCAGTTGACAAGGCTACTGAATTTTGTTTCTTGGTGGCCCAAGAGACAAGGCAGGAGCCCAAAAAGTGAGCCATGCCTGAAGTACTTTTCCTGTCAACCAGGAAACCTGCATAGTCAGCATCAACATATCCTACAAGGTCAAAATTACTACCTTTAGGATACCAAAGGCACATTTCAGTGGTGACCTTCAGATATCTTAAAATTCTTTTTACTGCAGTGAGGTGGGACTCCTTTGGATTGGCTTGAAACCTAGCACATAGTCTCATAGTGAACACAATATCAGGTCTACTTGTAGTAAGATAGAGTAGAGACCCAACCATCCCTCTGTATGTATACTGATCAATGGATGAACTAGGTTCATCCACATCCAATTTTATAGTTGTGGCTATTGGGGTACCTATCTCCTTTGAATCCTCCATTTTGAATTTCTTAAGGAGTTCTTTCACATACTTCTGTTGATGTATCATGTGCCATGTGGAATTTGTTTGATTTGCAAGCCTAAGAAGAAGGTTAGCTCACCCATCATACTCATTTCAAACTCACTCCCCATTAATGTAGCAAATTCCTTGTTAAGCTTTTCAGTAGTTACCCCAAATATGATATCATCAACATATATTTGCACAATCTGAAGATCTTTTCCCTTTTTCTTTAGAAACAAAGTACTGTCTATCTTGCCTCGTTTGTACCCATGTTCCAGCAGGAATTTTGACAATCTCTCGTACCAAGCTCTAGGCGTTTGATTGAGACCATAGAGAGCCTTGTCAAGTTTATATACATGATCAGGTGACTCTTTTCTTTCAAAACCAGGAGGTTGTTTTACAAATACATATTCCTTCAAATAGCCATTAAGAAAGGCGCTCTTTACATCCATCTGATGAAGAGTGAATTCCATGTGTGTAGCAAATGCTATAAGAAGTCCGATTGCCTCCAATCTTGCCACAGGAGCAAAGGTCTCATCATATTCAATTCTCTCTTCTTGGCTGTATCCTTGAACAACCAGTCTAGCCTTATTTCTTGTAACAGTTCCATCCTCATCGAGCTTGTTCCTGAAGACCCACTTGGTGCCAATTACTGATCTGTCTAGTGGCCTGGGTACCAAGTGCCATACTTGACTCCTTTCGAATTGATTCAGCTCTTCTTGCATGGATCTTACCCAATCAACATCTTGCAAGCTTCAGCAATGTTATTTGGTTCAATCAAGGATAGAAATGCATCAAACGCACACAAATTTTTCAAGGAGGATCTAGTTTTGATTCCAGATTTCATGTCTGTTATGATGTTCTCAAGAGGGTAAGATCTCTGATATCTGTGTGGTTTGAGTACCAGTTTTTCATTTCTGGATTGTTCCATGTTGTCTTGTAGTTGTGGAACAGGATCACGTCCAATATTTCCATGCAGAATTCCCCCTGTCAAGTTACGTGGGGTTGTTGAACCAGGTCCATCACCTGTTCCATCTGTCATAGGTGCTTCAATATGGTCATTGCTCCTCACCAGTCCAAGCTCCTCATCGTCTGGTTCCTATCTCTTAGATAAAGAGTTAGTTTCATCAAAGACAACATGTACACTTTCTTCTACACACATAGTTCTTTTATTGTATATTTTATAAGCTTTTCTATGTGTTAAACATCCCAAGAACACTCCCTCATCACTTCTGTGATAAAATTTTCCTAGAGAATCTTTGCCATTATTATGCACATAACACTTGCATCCAAAAGCCCTAAGATGGGATATGGTGGGCTTTCTCCCTTTGAGTAATTCATAGGGAGTTTTCTCTACCAGAGGTCTGGTAATGAATCTATTAATAATGTAGCATGCAGTGTTAATTGCTTCTGCCCAGAAGCTGTGAGGTAGTTTACTTGATAGAAGCATGGTTCTTTTCATGTCCTCAAGAGTTCTGTTTTTCCTTTCAACAACCCCATTTTGCTGTAGGGTTCTAGGAGCAGAAAAATTATGATTAACACCATGTTCATCACAGAACTCAGCAAACATAATATTCTCAAATTCAGTACCATGGTTAGATCTTATTGATGCCAGTTGATGTCCCAATTGATTTTGANAAAAGAGGATCATACCTGCTTCCCCTTGGCAGATGCCTCACAAACTTTGTCTTCCTTGAACTTAATGTTAGGAAGTCCTACCACTAAGTCCTTAGAGACTAGTTTATTAAGCTGAGTTAGACTTGCATGACCAAGTCGTTTGTGCCACAAGAGGGGATCACTGTCCAACACACTTAGACAAGTGAGTTTATTTTCAGACAGTGTGGACAAATCTATGACATAGATGTTATTCTTTCTTTTTCCCTGCAAGACAATCTTGTCAGTAAGCAGGTTAATCACAAAACATTCTGTTGAAGTAAAAGCAACCAGGTTACCTCTGTCACATATTTTTGATATACTTATCAGACTATATTTCAAGTCATCTATTAGATACACATGCTCAATAGATCGTGTATCATCCTTACCTACCTTACCAACCCCAATAATTTCACCTTTCTTTCCGTTTCCAAAGGATACATTTCCTCCTTTGAGACTTTCACGTGAAAGGAACTAACCACTATCCAAGTACCAAATTTGGCTGCCTCTTTTCACTTGAACCTACAAAAGGAGATCAGGGGTTAGTTTTAAGAACCCAAACGAGTTTGGGTCCTTTTCTATGAGAGAATGGATGAATCAGAATTTTTCTGGCCCATTTTGGTAGCCAGTTTTTCTTTTTACTGTATCTCTCATTTGTCTGACTGGCCTTCTCTTTTACAGCACACTCATATTTATAGTGATCAGTCTTCCCACAATGGGTGCCGATTTTATTTTCAGGGAGAGTGAGATACTTTCTTTTGGGATCCCACTTAGGCAATTGACTCCCAAAACTAATCCCTTTTCTGTTGCTACTGTGATTCTCTTGAAGCCATATCAGGGCGTCAGAGGATTTATTCTATTTACAGGTTCGCTCTAATTCATGTTTGACTCTGCCAAGTTATTCATTAAGAGTTGTTATTTGCTCGTCCTTGGCATACATCTTATCTTTTAATTTTCCTATATTTTCTTCTAACATGACATGAGAGTGATCAACTACCTTTTTACTGGATCGTAGTCTTAACTTTAAGTTTCCAGATTTTAGCTCTAGAATCTCAGTTTCAAGTGGATGAACCCGGTTCATCAAGAAAGTGTTTTTCGTTTCAGATTCACTGACCCTTATCTCCAGGTCCATGCATTTTTCTTTTAGCATTGCACACTCTTTAGGTAGTTGATCCTTCTCTTTGGTTGTTTCCTCAGAATCATCTATGAAGTCAAGTAGCAACTCAAAGAGTTTATCCTTAGATAAAAACTTTAATTTAATTTTTAAGTTTTGAGACACTTACCTCTGGTTCTTCATAAGTCTCCTCATCAGATTCTCCAATTTCCATGAGAGCCTGATCTTCTGTCTCACCATTTTCTGATTCTTCGTCTGAACTTTCCCCCAAGCAGCAACCATAGCCTTTGTTGTGTTTGTCTTGGGTTGAACCTGTTCCTTCCTACTGTTCCTTCTCTCATATCTTCCCTTTTTCCACTCTACTTCCCACTGAGGACAGTTTTTAATGAGATGATCAGTCTTACCACGTTTATAGCATCCCTCATTGGCTGACCTTTCTGGTGCCTTTGCCTTATTGAAGTTTCCTCCCCTGGAGATGCCCTTCTTCCTCATGAGAAAGTTTCTGAATTTTTTAGTTATCATGGCCATCTCATCCTCTTCCAGATCAGCTCCCTCAGTGATCCTCAGTGTTAGACTTCTCTCCTTCTTTGGGGCATCCATTTTCATGGTTTGCCTTCTGAGTTCATACGCAATGAGATTTCCAATCAACTCATCCAGTCTAAGGGTTTCCATATTTTTGGATTCCTGGATAGCAGTGATCTTGCTTTCCCAGGAGATAGGCAGAACCCTTGTCAAGATCTTCTCTACCTTGTCTTCTTCAAGTATAATTCTTCCAAGAGACTTGAGTTCATTTGTCAAGGTTGTGAACCTTGTGTACATTTCCTGAATTGTCTCTCCTTCTTTCATAGTGAAGTTTTCATACTGAGAGTATAGTAGTGTACCTCTAGACCTCTTCACTTGAGTTGTTCCTTCATGGGATACTTGGAGAGTATCCCAGATTTCCTTGGCAGTGGTGCAGCTTTGGATTCTACTGTATTCATCTAGTCCTAATCCACACACTAGCCACTTCTTTTCTTTGGCATTCTTCTCCCATTTCTTCAGATCTTCAGCTGTGCAGTCAGCTCTAGTCTTAGGTACATCTACACCTTCAACAGTTTTCTTCATTGTTGCAAGTGGTCCATCAGTGACTATGTCCCAGAGTTCATAGTCCTCTCCAATAAGGTGATCCTTCATTCTATTCTTCCACCAAGAATAGTACTGGCCATTGAAGAGTAGTGGCCTTGCAGTTGATTAAACTTCCCAGTTCCCAGGTGGTGCACTCATCTTGATCTTTTCCACGGTGTTAGAGTTTTCAAGGATAACCCGCTCTGATACCAATTGATTTTTTAGACTTCAATACTACATAATATTATAAGTTAATTGTGCAGTACCCAATTTTTGAGTGTTGTCGAATAAGAAGAATCTGGTTCTTCTTGGTGTACTACTTACCACTATTTGTGGAATAATAAAGCAGTAAAGTAAAGACACAAAACACCTATCTCAAAAAGTGAAAAAACCACGACATAATCCTCAGTAGGATTTGCTCAAATACTTCACTAAACACTCTGAGCCAAACGGGCTTACAAAATAAACTCTTTTGTAATCCTAGGACTAACTCTAATCCTCTTTGTATCAACTAGCCTCTAGCTAATTTCTACAGACTTCAAGCTAACTCTAACTTGAACAGTGTGTACCTATTACAATTTGCTTCTAAGAAAGCTGAAAAGATACAATGTTAAAACTCCTACTACAACCAACTAGATTCAATGATAAACGATGGAACTGTTTCTTCTAGTTAAACTGTAGCCTCTGCACAATACTTCTGGTTGCAAATAACCTGGGAGTTTTTCTTACAGAACTTGATTCAATTTAGTCTTTGTGCGTCTTTTTGTTGTTGTGTCTTTCAGCAGTAATAATTTGAGTATTTATAAAGTCAATTGTTAAGTTCTGGTCCGATTCTACCTGGGAGAACAAGTTATTATCAAACTCAACTTCCTTCCTTTGTTTCTGTCCTTGCCGAATTCAACTTCTATTCTCTTCATCAGTTTGCAATCTTTTCGTATTAGGAGATATCCTGTTAGTTCTTTGATACTCAGTAATCACTGATATATCCTATGCTTGTACGATTCTTGTGCCAACTGCTCCATTCAGGTGTGTATGCTCTGATGGACCTGGTTCAACTTGCCAATCTTTGTCAATCTTCAAAACCCATTCAGTGACATGGGCCAACACTGTTGATGCAGGAGGGGCGAGTTATTGCATATGCTTCACGGCATCTGAAGGTTCATGAGAAGAATTAGCTTGTGCACGATTTGGAGTTGGCGGCGATTGTTCATGCTCTTAAGATTTTGAGGCACTACTTGTATGGGGTGCCTTGTGAGTTTTATACAGACCATCACAATTTGCAACACTTGTTAAAGTAGAGAGATCTTAATTTGAGGTAGTGTAGGTGGCTTGAGTTGCTGAAGGGCTATGACATCACCATTCTTTATCATCCGGGCAACGCGAATGTTGTTTTAGATGCCTTAAGCAGGAAGGCGGAGAGCATGGGTAGCTTGGCTTTCATTTCATCAGAGGAGAGACCACTAGATTTAGACATTCAGTCCTTGGCTAATCACCTAGTGAGGTTGGACCTTTCAGAGCCCAGACAGTTTTTTGCTTGTGTGGCGGCTTAGTCTTCATTATTGGGGGAGATCAAGGCTCGGAAGTATGATGATCCGCGCTTGGTATCTCTCCGGGAGACAGTGTTGCAGGGTGGTTCCAAGGAGGTTTATATTGGCGAGGATGGTGTTTTGAGACTTCAGGGTCGCTTATGTGTCCCTGATGTTGATGGCCTGAGGAAGAGGATTCTAAATGAGGCTCACAGTTCACGGTATTCTATTCATCCTGGTGCTACAGATATGTACCGTGACTTGAGGCAGCATTTCTGGTGGAGGCGGATGAGGAAGGACATAGTGGAGTATGTGGCTAGATGTTTAAATTTCCAGCAGGTTAAGTATTAGAACCAGATACCAGGAGGCCTACTCTAACAGATGCCTATACATGAGTAGAAATGGGAGCGCATCTCTATGGACTTCGTAGTTGGGTTGCCACGGACTTTGCGAAAAGTTGATGCGGTGTGGGTTATTATGGACAGGTTGACCAAGTCGACACATTTCATTCCAGTAGCTACTACTTACATTTCTGATAGGTTGGCCCAGATCTATATTCGGGATATAGTTCGGTTGTACGATGTGCCTGTGTCCATTATATCAGATCGAGGTCCTGTCCACCTCGTACTTCTGGAGAGCAGTATAGAGTGAGTTAGGCACCCGGGTAGAGCTCAGCACGACATTCCATCCTCAGATCGACGGGCAGTCAGAATGGATAATTCAGATATTGGAGGACATGCTCAGGGAATATGTGATTGACTTTGGAGGACAGTGGGACCAGTTCTTGCCTTTGGCCGAGTGTGCTTATAATAATAGTTATCAGTCTAGCATTAAGATGGATCCATTTGAGGCCTTGTATGGTGGGCGATGTCGTTCTCCCATCGGGTGGTTTGAGCCTGGCGAGTCTAAGTTATATGGCACCAATCTGGTGAAAGATTCCTTGGAGAAAATAAAGTTGATCCAGGAGAGGCTTCGCATAGCACAGTCCATATAGAAGAGTTATGCGGACCAGAAGGCGCGTGATGTATCGTTTATAGTCGGCGAGAAGGTTCTGTTGTAAGTCTTGCCGATGAAGGGTATTATGAGGTTTGGGAAGAAGGGAAAGCTGAGCCCAAGGTTTATAGGTCCATTTGAGGTGTTGAGGCGAGTCGGGGAGGTTGCTTACAAGCTTGCTTTACCTCCCAGTTTATCAGGAGTTCATCTGGTCTTTCATGTATCCATGCTCCGGAGGTACCACGCCGACTTCTCTCACGTAATAGATTTCAGCACCATCCAGCTAGACGAGAAATTGGGTTACGAGGAGGATCCAGTTGCTATCATTGACAAGCAGGATCGCCAGTTGAGGTCCAAGAGGGTTTCTGCCGCAAAGGTCTAGTAGGGGGGCCAACAAGTCGAGGAGGTGACTTGGGAGTCCGAGGAGGACATGCAAAGCAGATATCCACACTTATTCAGCACTTCAGGTATGATTCTTGACCCGTTCGAGGACGAACATTTTGTTTAAGAGGTGGAGAATGTAATGACCCGACAAATCATTTTGTGTTCTAGGACCCCGTGCCCCTAAATGAGACTTCCTGTATTTTCTTTTGCTGATTTATGACTTGCGGGGACGGGTGGTTCGAGGTTTGGAGGAGTTTGGGGGTGGTATAGGAATACTTAGTTCCTTAAGGTTGGCCTTAAAGGCCAAGTTTGACTTAGGTCAACATTTTTAGCAAACGATCTCGGAATCGAGATTTGAAGGTTCTGGTAGGTTCGTATGATGATTTCGGACTTGGGCATATGTTCGGAACGGGTTTTTGATGAACCGGGAGAGTTTCAACGCCAAATAGTGAAATATGATTCCTTAAGTTTAAAACTGAGGTTTAGAATGCTATTTTTTTGTTATCGAGGTCCGAATGGAATTCCGAGACCAGGAATAGTTTCGTTATGTCATTTATGACTTGCTCACAAAATTTGGTGTCATTCCGAGTAGTATAGGTAGATTCGGTGTGTTAAAGGCGAATTCAAGAACTTAAAGTTCTTAAGTTGGATCCAATAGGTTTTGGGGTATGATTTTTAGATTTAGCGTTGTTTCGGACATTCGAAGACTCGAGCTAGTCCATATTATGATTTAGGACTTGTTGGTATCTTTGGACGGGGCCTCGAGTGGGCGCGAATGCCATTCGGACATCGCGCGAGGCAAAAACCAGCCTTAGAAGAACTGCTAGGGCACCAGATCTAGTGCAACTGCACCTGCAAAGGACCAGCTGCAGGTGCGAAGACTGCAGGTGCGGTCAATGCCTCGCAGGTGCGATCTCAGAGGGGGGCTGCCCAGTTCCGCAGGTGCGGGCCATTTCCCGCAGAAGTGGAGCCGCAGGGATGGACTCTTTTCCACAGGTGTGACCACTAGCCCCTTCCCACTTTTCTGCAGATGCGAGATTTTTCTCGCAGATGCGAGACTGCAGGTGCGGTCCTTGAGCCGCAGGTGCGAAAAACCTGAAGGCAGTTAGGTTGTTTAAAATACGGGACTTAGCCATTTTTGAACCATTTTTCTTCATCTTGGAAGATTTGGAGAGCTTGCAAAGGAGAGATTCGACTTAGCAATTGTAAGCTAAGTAATTCCTACCATAAAGTGAGTTTAATACTTGAATTTTTGGGTAGATTAACACATTAAATTAGTGGAAATCATTGGTTTAGAGTAAAACCTAAGGTTTTGATAAAAGCGAGAATTTACCAAGGAATTTGTTATGGAATCATACAAAAACTATATAATTGATCCTTAGGTTATGGGTGATTGTTTTCCTTGAAAATTTTTGGAACCCAAGCATGTGGCCCAGGGGTGTATTTTGGGATTTTGCAAATTAGGTTGAAAAAATCATTTAAACAGGGGAATTGTGGAATTTTGAGCTTAGATTGATTTATTTATGTGATGTTTGGCTAGTTTCTTGTACTTGGACGACGAATTTGGAGTTTCGGGGCGTGTTCTTGACCCGCAAAGTAGGCTTGACACGAGGTAAGTCTCCTTTCTAACCTTGTAAGAGGGAATTATCCCCGTAGGTTAATATAATGAATTATATGCTATTATTTGTAAGGGATTACGCACGCACGAAGTGACGAGAGTCCGTGAGTAGCTCCTGCTATGTTATGTCGGGTAGTTTAGGATTCACAAGCATGCTTTATGTGCCAAGTTTATAATCTTAACGATAATTTAGGTTGCCAAATATCATTGACATCATTAAGTGAACATCTAGAAATTTACTTCTCGCAATTTAGACAATTTAGCTACTCTATGGTTCGAGCCGTTCGACCCTTCAGCAGTGCACAGTTATTATTGCGTCGTATCGGCCGTACGTTCACGGCATGTTATGTGGTTGTTGACTGCTTGGTGCTTCTGTCGTTATTTACCTGTTGAATATCCTGGAAGAATGAAATTTGTAATCTGTACTATAGAGGACTTGACACGTAAAGGTAATTGCAAAGAAATTTGATGCTCCTGTCTTCATCATGTATTTATGAATGCCATTCTTGCTTAGCCTTATATTTAAAACATATTATTTTGGCCCTAGTAAGTGTCCCGTCGACCTCTCGTCACTATTTCTTCGAGATTAGGTGGGATACTTATTGGGTATATATTATTTATGTACTCATGCTACACTATGTACTTAATTGTACAGGTCCTGAGGCAGGTGCATCTGGTATCAGTCCGTAGCTCGTTCCTGATTTATACCTGGTTGAGGCTTCACAGTGAGTTGCTTCTCCTGACGACTTCCAGCAGCACTTTGGAGTTTTTCTTTTGCTAATTATTTCTATATTTTTCTCAAACAGTAGGACATACTTTTACTCCTTTCGGTATTACTCTACTAGATGCATGTAGACTTGTGACACTAGTTCCTGGCACACACACTAGTGGACCATTCTTTTGGGATGTATTTATTAAATTATGACATTTTTTTTGTTCTTCAGTTTAAAATTTCCTAAGTTATATGTTATTAACGAACGTCATAAATTTACTCTAGTTAAATGTTGGGAAATGTTTTTGAAAAAAATGAATGAAACTCACCAGTAGATAAATGTAGGCTTGCCTGACGACGGCGTTGGGCGCCATCGCGACCTGGGTTAAGAGTTGGGTCGTGACACCATTTTTCTTATAAATCCTACACATATTAATAAATTATTTCCATTATTCATTTCTTCATATCCTTTAGTTTGTATTCCTATTTTAATATTTTTTTCCCGAATTCTACTAAGTTTATCATGAAATCTGGACTTATATAGAATATTTCTCCACTATTAGTCATGTCTACTTCGGTTAAACATATGATAGATTTCTTTTGGTCAGACCATCTATCGTCGTATACTACAACCAGTACTTTAGTTCCTAAATTTTTTCTAGTTAATTCTTTTAATCCTATTACTATTAATCCCATATGCATCAAATTCTTTTTGTAGTTTTTTATTTGTCTTACTGATCTGGGTTGATTAAATTTATTGTTGCGACTTTGTTTCCTATGACTGATAATTGTTTTTCTCTGTAATGTTTATATAATTGTGAATTATTCAAAAAATATCATAGGTTATAAAATGCTTTTGGATTGAGTAGTCTTAATTGATTTTGTTAAAATATTTGTATATCTTTATCTATATATATTAGTTTGTCTAATTGCTGCTCTTCTTCTTGTTCTTTCGTAGTTAGGATTCTTGTTAGCATATTATTGCCTATTCTGTTATCTGAGAAACTTACTCTTGGTCTTACTTCGTTTGTTGTTCTTGTCCTACTTGAAAAAAGGTCCATCTTTGAGGCTTTCTTACTAATTTAAATTTTTCTTTTTGGGGCGTTATTTCCACCTTTTTTGATTGTTCTATTAAATCTTCTACCTCTCTATTCTTTGGATTTTCTATTTCGGTTTTTAATTTTGTCCTTAAAAATTTTATCTAATTTTTTATTAAGTTCTAAGAGTAATGATATTATAGTGTTATTTTATTTTATTTGTATTTGGTCTGATTTTCCTTGAGGAACGTATTCTGTAAGTCCTTCTGGGCAAAAAATTTCTGCTAATTTTAATGTTTTCTTGTATACCTGTTCTAAATCGTTCATGAAAGAGAGATTTCTTTTATTGTCTCTATTGTTTCCTTTAAGGTGCTTATCTCACTTGTTAATACTTCTACTTGTTGTGTTACTTTTTCTATCAATTTAGTTGTTTGTATTTCTAATTCTTTAGGTTTTTCTGTAATAATTTTAACTAGTTTTTCTATCTCATTTTTAGTGGGTATTTTTTCAAGGTTAAACTTATTATTTAAGAATTGTATTTTCCTGTCTATCTCTAGTTCTTGAGATTTTGAGAAATCAAAATTTTGTTCTAATTTTTCTAAAGTCTTTCTCTGTTTAATTTGTAATGATTCTACAATTTCTAGTGGTCTTAGCATGCTTTTATTATTTTCATGAGATTTTTCGCTATGATTAATTATTAAATCTATCAATGTATTGTATTGTTTATATTCTGTATGTAATATACGTTCTCCACTATTAAAATTATACTTTATAACCAAATTATCTCTTAATATTCTATATTTCTTTTCTGGATATATTTTTAGATCTAAATATCCTAAGTTCTTTAATCTATCTATTTTGATTAGCCTAATGGTATCCAAATTTCTTATTCTTCAGGAATTTTATTCTTTGGTTTTCCGAATATATTTCGCCTTCTTTATATTATAATTCCCACTCTAAAACAGATAGTGTTTCTTTACTAATACTACGTTTTATTATATAACTAGGTTCTCTATTAATTATTAAATCTTATTCTTGTATCTGTTCAGCTAATTCCAAAGTTGTCGTTAAGAGATATGACCTTTTTTAAAATTTTCTTTAATTCCGTTTTTCTCTGTAAAACTCCGCTTAAGATCCAATAATTAAAAGCTATTCGTTTAGCTAAAGGACGTTGTCTCATAAATATTATTTATCCTAATGGGATATGTTTTATCCATAAAAATAGATAGTATATTTGGAGAAAATAAAAGATTTGTTCTAGTATATGTCGATATTTTAGTATTTAGTAAAGATATTAAAGAACACTTGGGACATCTACATACAGTATTTAGATTATTTGTAGATAATGGAATAATAATTAGTAAAAAGAAGATGAAATTATGTAAAAATTATATAAATTTTCTAGGAGTCATTTTAGGAGATGGAAAACTTGAATTACAACTTCATATCGCTAAAAAGGCTTTAGAGATGCCAAATAAATTAGACAATATTAAAAAATTACAAAGGTTCCTAGATATAGTAAATTATGCAAGAAATTTTATAAAGGATCTAGAAAAAATAGCAGGACCTCTATATGCTAAGACAGGCTATACAGGACAAAGACATTTAATACCGAAGATATAAAATTAGTACAAAAAATTAAGGAAAGATAAAAAATATTCCTGACTTAAACATGTCATTAGAATTAGATTACTTGATAATAGAAACAGATCGACGTTTTGAAGGATGGGGAGCAGTCTTAAAAGCCAAACCCAGTATGTATAGTGATAAAAACACAAAAAAAAAAAAATGTGCTTATCAAAGTGGTAAATATAAAGAAAAAGGGAATATGAGTAGTATAGATGCAGAAATATTAGATGTGATATATGGGTTAAATAGTTTCAGATTATATATATTAAACAAACAAGAAATATTAATAAGAACTGATTGTTAAGCCATAGTTAAGTTTCACCAAAAGATAAATGAGAAAAATAGTAGTAGAAGAAGATGGTTAAATTTCATTGATACTATATCAATTTATAACCTCATATTTGAACATATCAAAGGAAAAGATAATAACTTAGCAGATAAGTTAAGTAGGTTAAAAATTACGGCCAACTAATAAATATGTTATACTATACCTTTACAGCATGAGACCAACAACTCTCAAGAATGAAGACAAGGGAAAGGGCGTTCAGGCCTCACCCTCAGACAGATATTTTCAGACAATGTCAGGTAATCTTCAATTTAAGCCACAAACTCTAGTAGAACGGAATAGTATGGAAAGAATAAATTTCAGAAAACATAACTTAATATTTTTTGCTCCATAAAACTTGTCATTTAGAATTTTACCAGAATGCGTCATAGATAGACCACAGAGGTGTTTGATTGATAATTTATGGATAGCATGTAATAAAAAAGACACTAAATATTTTATAACAGCCATAAATGATTTATGCCAATATTTTACAGACAAAAATCAAGAAAAAAGATTTAAGTATTATGTAGTTATACATGGAAAGATAAATGGTGTTTTTCAGACATGGTTAGAAGTACTATATTCTATTAAAGATTTGGAAAACCCGATTTTCATAGGCTTTAATGATTTTGCTGAAGCATTAGACTATGTACGAGGTGTATTAGGACCAAATTATTATATTTCTCCAGCACTCAGACAGAACTCAGAAAAAACTCCACAATATAATATCCAAAAAGACGCAGATAAAATAATTTTCTGTGATCACTGCTCTTCAATGACTAAAGCCTTCAAGAGACTAAACCAGAAGAGTGAAATTTTGACACAAGAAAAAGCAAGACTAATGGAGCAAGTGAAGACATTAGAACATAAAATACAAGCGGTAAAATTCGAATTGCTACAATCCCAGACACAGGTCATTCCACAACAAGACCAGGAACGGAGTTCTACATCTTAAGAAAAATGGATAAGAAGGGTGTACATTCCCCAATGAATGTAACAAGATCCACTGAATCGGATAGAGATACAGCTAGTCCGGTTCAAACGGTAGCCGGTAAACACTTATCAAATCCGTTTATGACTGTCACTTTACCAAAAAGTGAAGATAAAGGTTTATCAAGCTCATCAAGACGAAGACTACCCAGAACATTGATACAAGGAGAATCATTAAAAAAGAAAGGCATGAGTTCAAAAAAGAAAAAAATGAGAAAATTGAAGAAATAATTAAATAGACGCTAGAAAAATTCTTCCAAGAAAAAGAAAAGCAGGACAAATATATGGTTGAAAATCCTAGTCCAGAAAAATCAGAAGACGAAGACAATTACGAAGATGAATACCTAAACTATCAAGATGCTCAAGACCCAGATGATGATTCGGTAATAAGTTTTGATTCAATAGCCCTACACAATCTTGATACGTAGAAAAATAATTCTTGATATGTATAAGTAAACAGGAGAATTAATGCGGATACTGAAGAATCAAATAGTAGTCAACAATACTGGGAAGAACAAGACAAAAGAGGAAAAAGAAAAAGTAGCAATAATGCAACTAAGAATGACATAAAGTAGTGTTGAAAAGACTTTGGGGTCTTTGAAGTGAAAAAAATAATTACATATTTTAAAAATAAAAAGGAATCTTTGCTCAAGCCATGTGACGATGGGGCCAGAGAAGTACCCGACAAGGCTAGAAAATAAAGATTTTCGAAGATATTTTAAATCCGCTAAAAAATCCGCTTCAAAAATACTTGGCTATATAAAGAGAAAGAATGAAGAAGGAAGACACAACAACAAGAACAACATCAACAACATCTCTGTCAAGAAAAAATCTCCAATACCCCCTTCTTCATTTCATCATCCAACATCCAAAAACCTTGTATTATACCACCTATCTAAATTATGTATTCCTCAGTAGTTCCTATATCATTGTAAAATAAATAAAATCGTATGCTTCAGAGTGCAAGTTTTTAATTCTCAAGTTCAGTAAAGTTTTTCGAGTTTCTCGAAAGGAAAATCCCTCTCCTGTAAACATGTAACTTACTGTTTTTATCTAAATTATGTTTCTGGATATTACCTCTGTTTTTATAGTGTGATGACCCAAAAGGTCATCCCGTATATTCTAGCTAATTCTATGTTCCGAGGTCGTGAAAACCTCCTTCTATCTCACCTCAATTTGTTTGCGCAGCCCGGGCGTGTAGCCAGGAAGCCTTTATGTGAAAAACTAATAAAAATGATAATTTTGTATTAGAAATTTGAATAAAGTTAACTTCGGTCAACGTTTTTCGTAAACGGATCCGGGCCCGTGATTTGACGGTCCTGATGGGTCCATAGAAAAATATGGTACTTGGGCGTATGCCCGGAATTGAATTCCGAGGTCCCAAGTCCGAGAAATGAATTTTTAAATAAAAAAATTGTTTTCTGAAAAATATAAAGGTTTTTGAAAATGAAATGTTATGTGAAACCTGTGGTATCGGGCCCGTATCTTGGTTCCGGAGCCCGGTACAAGTTCGATATAGTTTATATGTGTTATCTGTGAAGTTTGGTATGAAACGGACTTCGTTGGACGTGATTCGGACCTTAAATGCAAAATTTGATGTTTGAAGAAGTTTTGAGGAAGTTCATTGATTTTTGGTTTGATTCGTCGTTTTAGTGTTATTTTATGTGATTTGGAACTTCGAGCGAGTCTGTATTAGGTTATAAGACTTGTTTGTGCATGTAGACGGGGTCCCGGGGGCCTCAGGTGTGTTTCTGATAGGTTTCGGGTCCATTTTTCCTATTTTTGAACTGCTGAACCCGTCATCTGGTTTCCTTCTATGCGATCGCATAGGTGAAGTCGCGATCGTATAGTGTTGCTTTGGACCCTCAGCTTTTCCTTCACTGCGATCGCATAAATCCATCCGCGATCGTAGAAGCCAGCCTGCCCCATATACGCGATCGCATAAGATTCTCCGCGATCGCGGAGCACATCTTACACCAGCAGCCAAATCCATCTACGCCATCGCGCCTCGATTCCCGCGATCTTGATTCACAAAGCTCCTGGGCAGAATATAAGTTTGCAAAATCGGGGTTTTACCATTTTAAACATATTTTGAATTCTAGAACTCGTTTTTGGGCGATTCCTTGAGGGTTTTCACACAAATCGAATGGGTAAGTGTTCTTCCACTATAATTAATTATATTTCATGAATTAGTTCTTGTTTTTATCATTTAATTTGTGTTTTGGGTTTAGGGAATTGCGGGTTTTGAAAGAAAACTTCTAAAATGTAGATTCATGATTTGAAAGACCAAATGTTATCGGAATTGGATAAATTTAGTATGGGTGAAATCGTATCGGAATGGGTAATCGGAATTTGTAAGATTTGTTGGGTTTCGAGGTGCGGGCCCGGGGGTCGACTTTTGGGTCGAATTTTATAATTTTGTAAATATTGAAACTTTATTATTCAGAATAGTTTCTTATACGTTTTATATGTATTTTGAAGTTGTTTTAGTTGATTTTGAGCCGTCCGGAGGCCTTCCCGCCCGAGAAGTCTATTTTTTGAGTACCGAGTTGTCATTTTTGAGGTAAGTATCTTGCCTAACCTTGTGTGGGGGAACTACCCCTTAGGATTGAGTCTTCCTTGTTGATTGTAGTCCGAGTAAGCGAGGTGACGAGTGTGTACTCGAATTTATTTGAAATTAAATTGGCCTTTTAGGATTCGTAGGTTCTTATATTACTTATGTATGATTTGTAATTGTTACATTTGAATCATTGGTTGTTAATTTCATCCCTTCCTGTTTAAATTANTTATAGCTGTTTCCCTTGCTGGGAATGTGTGGTTTCTCTTATTATTCCGTTATTGATGATGTTGTTTTCTTTGTTGACTCCCTTGCCGGGATGTTACGATTTCTATTATCGTTTATGTTGTTAATGATATTGTTTTCATTGTTGACTCCCTTGTCGGGATGGTATGATTTCTATTGTTGTTTATATTGTTGATGATACTGTTGTGTCGTTGACTCCCTTGCCTGGGCGTTGTGATTTATGATTCTTATTGTTGATTTTCCTTGTTAAATTGTTGTTTATGTTATTTAGCACGAGGGAACATTCCGTTCCGTGTTTATGTTATTTAGCACGAGGAAACATTACGTGCCATGTTTATGTTTTTAGCACGAGGGAACATTCCGTGCCATGTTTATGTTATTTAGCACGAGGGAACATTCCATGTCGTGTTTACGTTATCTAGCACGAGGGGACATTCCGTGCCGTGTTATGTTATGTTAGAACGAGGGAACATTCCGTGCCGTGTTATGTTATGTTAGCACGAGGGGACATGCCGTGCCATGTTTATGTTATTTAGAACGAGGGGACATTCCGTGCCGTGTTTATGTTATTTATCACGAAGGGACATGTCGTGCCGTTTTTATGTTATTTAGCACGAGGGGATATTTCGTCCGTGTTTACGTTATCTAGTACGAGGGGACATTCCGTGCCGTATTTATGCGTTATTATTTTCGTCGTTCTTGTTTGCTATTTAATGCATTTATTGGTAAGATTTGATATTCCTCCTGTACTGCATGGAAATTTCTGAGTGACAGACTGAGTTCCGGTGGATAAATCTTGAGGAGAATTTTTATCAAGGGATTTTATTGAAAGTATTACTGAAAAAGATGGTTTTGAAATGATTATATTTAAATGACTTTTACATCGAAGGTATATTTGAAAAGCACTAGTTTTTCCTAAAATGATATTTGGAAGTCATTTATTGGGAAAGCCTCTTTGGAAAGCTTCGTAGTTTGAAAGAAACTATATTTTACGTAATTCTCTCTATTAATTATACTTATATCTTGGAGAAAGTATGTTTTTAAAGTAAACTCTTCCATCCTAAAATGATTTTATTTACAAAAGTTTTTCATATGAACTGTTGTTTAAAGATTTCTACCAGTTATGGATTTTAATGGCTAAGGCCCGATGTGAACAAACCACGAGGAGTTGAGTTATCGGTGTTCTCTATTGTATTGTGTTTCCTTTCGATTCAGCTTGTTTTGCTGTCCATCTTTCTGTGTTTGTGTTGTTTTGTGATTGATTTCTATAATTTCCTTCCGATTTATATTGTTATTGTTGTGGATTATCCTGAGAAGTCTTAGATAGATGTAACGTTCGGTCATTTCTATATTCATGTTATTTATTTTGTAGGCCAGTGGTGTCTTGACTAGTCCTCGTCACTACTCCACCGAGGTTAGTCTTGATACTTAATGGGCACCGCTGTGGTGTGCTCATACTACACTTCTGCACATTTTTGTGTGCAGATCCAGGTTTATATTGTAGTAGCTGTGTGGATGATTGCCGAGGAGACTCAAGGTAACCTACTGCCGCGTTCGCAGGCGTCGGAGTCACCTTCTTTGTATTTATTATTCATACACTGTTGTATCTACTTCCAAACAGTTGTACTTAGAAGTTGTAGAAGATTCGTAGAGCTTATGACTTGTACTACCGGTTTTGGAAAAATTTGTACATTCTATTGAGATTTTATATCGAGANAGCTTTATGTTTATATATGTATTTATGTCCGTTTATGAATATTCTAAAAATCACTCTTAGTACATGCTTCTCTTTCCAGCTTCTTAACAATTTTGATGGATTAACCTATAAATTCCTAGGACATACCGGTTAAATTAAGCCCAACAAATTATCACAAGGGTGATCAAATAGGTATATATATTTAACTATGGCCAGGGTGAGGTTAAAGAAAAAAATGTTAAGAAAAGATTTACTTATTTAAAAAGTTGGAAAGAAGAGATGAACAGAGGATTAAAAAAAAAAGAGTATAGAAGGGGGAAATAATTCTCAGTTCATAATATTGATAGAAACACAATACCATGTCTACAGATTAGGAGAGAGAGAGCACCGAGTAGGATTTTACAACATAAGACTTACACAAAAAATATTTTTACCACAAAATTTTACCTTATTTACCGTCGGTAATTTTTCACGTCAATTTTCTACGTCAATATTCTTATTTTATTATTATCCGTTTATATATATATATATATATATATATATACATACATACATTAAGCTAAATATCAGTAATCAAGCGATCAGTCCAAGTGGAAAAAGACTATACATATGAGTAAATTAATTCTTGTATGACAAGCTTGCTCATATTGTCTGTACAAGTTCGGATAAAGGAAAAGAATTGTGATAGGCTAATACTTAGCGTACATAATAAAGCAAATTGTAAATAAATAGGAGTAAAACTCACCCTAAAGTTGGTTCCGTTTTTTAGTATCAAAAACCTAACAGGGAAGTTTAGTATCACTATTTTCATGCGCGACCCTGTAACAAGCATATGATTTCTTCGTAGGACAACATTAAGCATGGAAAATAAATTGTTAGACTTCACAATATTAATGTTGAGCTGATTAATTATTTGACCATCATTAATTAGCAAGCAAACATCTCCTAGGTAGTTGAACAAAATTGGTAGGATCAACTGACACTGTCCAATAGGAGAAACTATTTGCAACAAAAAAAATATTAAAAAACAGAAAAAGCAAGTTAACAATTTCTGTCTTCTTTACAGATAGACTCTCTCTGCCTTCTCTCTACTTCTAGTGAGAAAAGACCGTACTTCTCCCCAACAAACACCACTTCCGTAAAACTTTCAGATGATGGCCATATGACCTACTAGAAGGAAGATCTACTCAACAGGAGCATAAACAATCGTCGGGAGTCAAGCGAAAAATAAAGTAAGCTTTCGAGACAATTTTAATAGATAACTATTTTATACCGGTAGACAACATTCAACATAACTTCACCCATTTCAATCTAGAAAACAAACATAAAAACCCAACCAACATCCTTATTTTATTCCAATACCCTCAACCAAAAAAACCAGACTATACACACCTTGGCAACAAGCAGTCATAATAAAACTAGTTGGTAAAAGAATAGGGTTTATGTTTCTTAGAAACAAACTCAAAGCACTATGAAACCTAAATGAGGATCTAAATTTGATAGATCTCGGTGACGGCTACTACCTAATCAAATTCACCAACACTGAAAATTATTTTAGACTCATGCATCAGGGCCTCTGGTTCGTAGGATCTCAATTCCTCTGTGTTAGGAAATGGGAACCTAAAATTTCAACCCCACACAAGACCCAATGCTATTCTCCACAATCTGGATCCGGCTACCAGAACTAGCAACCAAATATTATGATTCTACTTTATGAAAAATTGGTAGTCAAATTGGATCAATCCTAAAAATAGATAAGCTGCACAAAGAACACAAGCATGGAAAGATATGCAACACTGTACATATTTGTTCAATTGGAAAAACCAGTACACATGGATATACTCATTGGCAAATATCTCCAAAAAATTCACTACGAGAGAAGAACACCGTTATGCTAGAGTTGTGGATGCTTGAGACATACACTCTACTACTACACAAAACTCGGCAACATGGATCCAGGTACGTCTACGGCCTCTACTGAAAATAAAAAAGAAAATGAAAAAA
The DNA here is from genome assembly GCA_005239505.1 of Nicotiana paniculata. Classification (NCBI taxonomy): domain Eukaryota; kingdom Viridiplantae; phylum Streptophyta; class Magnoliopsida; order Solanales; family Solanaceae; genus Nicotiana; species Nicotiana paniculata. The sequence continues at coordinate 73,668 of ML339428.1, forward strand.
AGAAGAAAAAATCAAAAAAGGAAAAATACCAGTCAAAAAATAAAATAGAAAAAATAGATAAGGGGAAAACCACTGAGTCTAATGAAGGTCCTTGGACAACCATAGTCTTTCCAAAATATAATAGAAAATAAAACACCACCTCATCCGTTAAACCCAACACTTCCTCTCCACATACTCACAATAGCTTTTCAAATTTAGCAACTTCTTGTGATGCTGAGACAATTTTAACAAATTAACCAAAACTAGAAAACATGGCTACTACACTACCCACCTACAAAGACACCCTCAACCCCTCCCCTCCTGAAAACGTGGAAATACCCAAAACACAAAACAACTCAATCAATATTGGTACTACCCAATCTCCCCAACATGATACTAAATCTCCACACATCCATTCAGACCTAAAACAAACAATTACAACTACATCAGTTACTACAACAATGCTAGTTGCTACAGGCAACACGGACGTTTCCCCTAAGGAAATCGTAAAAGCACTTATTAGTGCATTAAAGGATAAAGCAAAAGATAAACCATCAACAAATCTTGATGACTCCAAAAAAAATACTCCTACCCCTACAATACCTCCCTTATTCAATGCAAACCTATGTGAAAAACCTATTGAACTACTAAGGAAAAGACATCTGAAAAACAAAAGCAAAACAACTACTACCCCTTTGCACTTAGCCCATTCAAACGCTATAAGATTACTCCCACTTACTTCTTCTCCTTCAACTCCTTCACAAACGACTACTACACAAATCAAAACACCAACCCAAAATGCCTTGTAATAGAAGGTGCTCCCAGAATCAACCTCCACGCCTAATGAACCAAAACCCACAACCTCCAACACCCAACCCACCTGCCTTGGTACCATGCACACTACTCCACCACTATCCATGTTCCAGCTAACTCTCATGCCACTAGGTAACAACACCACCACACCATACCAAGATCCACTACACTCTCTCAACTACTACCCACGGCAGGGAAACCAAATAACGAAATCATCAATACTGCTACCCATGAACAACTGGAATGGCCAAAACCTAACAACATGAATGCTTCGGGGATGCTTCAAGCTACAAGTCACTAGTCTACAATCACACAGTCCAGCAGGACGAATGGATAACACTGCGCAACATGCTGATGTAATCGTCTAATAACATGCAACCATAGAACATCAATATGCACCCATTGCCATTAAGCATCTTTGAAAACTTGTCGCTCAATCAATTCCTACATGCCATCACACTAGCGCAAATGGAAAACCTATCAGTGGAGCAGATAGTGCCGGATGTGGAAGCAACAACTCTATCGTTCTACTCAACAACAGGAACTTCCCCTTCCACAAAGGTTCCGAAACTGGAGGAAAACCCTCAAAACATTCAAGATCCGGTGATGGAGCCAATCTTCCTTACGGAGGAATGCTTAACACTAAATTTCTCGAAAATGCAGAAGAACGAATTCTGATTCAGGCACCTCCAAATATGCTCTAGGTATCAGTCAACATAAGGTCTTGTGCATGGTCACCAATACAACAATATGTGGTGAACCTATGTCCAGCTGCTGCAACGAACTTGGGTCTGACACTAGGTCCAGGAAGGAATTTAACAAATCCCCTGCCAATGAAGATTCTTCTATGGAACTGTAGAGGTGGAAACAATCCCATCGTCCGACTTAATCTGGACGCCATCCTACAAGAAACTATGTCATCTGTTTCAGCTCTTACTAAAACACGTATGACTGATCATGATATTTTACTGCAACAACTGACATTCACTGATTTAATCCAAGTGCAAGCTTCAGGTTTCTCTGGAGTAATACCCTTGCTGTGGATCAACCACGAGCTCATAATCGAACCAATGGTCCTCACTGAAAAGGAAAGACATGCCAAAGTGCGGTTAAGTACCTCCTCTCCTACATGAATTATTTCTATTATATATGCAAAAAATAACATACGATTTAAGAATATTTTGTTTACTAACCTAAAAGAAATGGCTAGTATTATAAATCTTCCTTGGTTAATTTGTGGAGACTTTAATGACGCAACAAACGCATCCTAAAAGCTAGGGGGCAATCCAATCAAAAATAAAAAAGTGTCGGCTTTTATTAACTGTATAAATGCTATGAATATAATAGACCTAGGTTTTGTAGGGTTACGGTACACATGGACAAACAAATCTAACAGGAAAAATAAACTTATTTTGGAAATATTAGATAGGTTTATGAGTAACCCTGATTGGCTAGACCTATATCCTGAATCCAAAATAATCCACCTACCTCGTATCTATTCGGATCATTACTCTCTACTTCTTATCCTTATTAGACAAAATTCCAAACCTAAAAGTACATTTAGATTTGAAACTATGTGGCTGCGTCACCCAAATTTTAAACATTTAGTCTTTTTATGCTGGCACTCAAATCTAAACTACAACAACGCATTAACTACTTTCAAAAAAGTCACAACAATGGAACTCTACTTGCTTAATATTTTCACTAAAAAAAAGAAAGCTAGTAGCTAGAATTGAAGGTCTTCAGAAGATAGATTCAAATCACAAACACATGTTTCACCACAACTTGGAAACAAAACTTATTTTTTACTACAATAATATTCTTCGTCAAGAGGAAGATTTTTGGAAACTAAAATCTAGAGTTCAATGGTTGAATGAAAGTGGTGCCAATACAAAGTTTTTCCACACAACTACAATCCCAGAGACGCAAAAACAGGATTCTTGGCCTAACTGACATTGTTGGTAACTGGAGTTTGGACTAAGATGTAATTATTCTACTATCACAAATCATTTTAAGGAAGTGTACACTACTGAACTAACTTCTAGAATTAAAAACTTCATTCCCAGAAATATTAACTCCCAAACACATGATGATCAACTGACCCTCATAAGACCCCTATCAGCATCCGAGATTCAACGCGATATCAAATCCTTTAAACCTCTTGAAGCACCAGGACCCGATGGCCTCCATCCTCTATTTTTCCAACAATTCTGGGAAGACACTAACTGTGCTGTTACGACCCAAAATCCCTAAGGTTGTGATGGCGCCGGACATCATTGTCAGGCAAGCCAATTATTAATTAATCGAAAGACAATTCCTGTTTAACATTTAAAAAAAATCATTTCCTTTCACTTATTACATATTATCTAAATAAAATCTGTCAAGTAAAATAATAGTTTAAATATTACACTTTAGCAAATATATCCCAACACATCCCAGAACCCGGTGTCACAAGTACATGAACAATTTTTAAGAATTTATACAATCATTACAAATCCTGTCCGAAATACAAATTGGACAAGGAAATTTAAAATGAAAATAAATACAGTACGAGGGAGACTCCATCGGCTGCGGATCGCCTCCAGATGATTCAGCTCGCCTAAGCCTCTGAATCCTCCACATTGCTATGAAAGTACCTGTGCAATAAAATGCACAGCAAGTGTAGCATGAGTACAAAAACAACGAGTACTCAGTAAGTCGCTCGCCTAACCTATGAGAGGTAGTGACGAGAGGTCAAATTAGACACTTGTTAAAGGTCAATTTAGAATATTTAGGTGTGACACTAAGCATGATTACCATAGGCAAGTTATTAAAATCAGGAATAAATATTTTCAACTCCGTTCACATTTAACACTTTACATCTTCGTGCGCAAGCAATGCCGAGGGTCGAACGGTGCAGACCAACAATAATAAACTGTGCACTGCCGAAGGGTCGAACGACTTGAACCATAGATGCATCTATCTGCCCCGCTCGCGAATCTATCATGCGACGCGGTTATACATACAACTAATAAGGCTAGCATGCTCGCGAATTATACCTGCGACTCAGGTGCTCATATGTACACATATCCACATAGTAAATCCGTATTTTTTCAAGAAAGCAATTTTTCTCAGGGAAGTGGTAAAATTCTTCCTAAAGGAACATGAAATATAGTTTTTAAATCTTTATTTTGAAACTCATTTGCCAAGTTTAATGATATTCCATAATACAACCCTACGGCTTCCTTCTCCTCCAGCCAGATGCGACCCACTGCCCGCATTTGCGCCTTCGCAAGGTGCGGAAATTCCATCGCACATGCAATACCAGCCAAGCCATCCCACTCTCGCACCTGCAGCGCCAAAGCCGCACATGCGGCCAAATCCTCGTAGGTGCGGTCACACCAGATGACAGCAATCTCAGCCTTCTTCAACCTTTCAAACTTGATCCGTTAGCCACCCGGTATCCCCTTGAGGCCCCCGGGACCCCGTCCAATTATACCAACCTGTTCCAAAACATAATGCGGACTTGCTCGAGGCCTCAAATCACATCAAACAACATCGAAACCACGAATCGTACCCAAATCCCAACTTTATGAACTTGAAAATCAAAACTTCCGCATCTGATGCCGAAACCTATCAAATCACGTCCGATTGACCTCAAATTTTGCACACAAGTCATATTCAACATTACGAACCTTCTCCAACTTCCGGAATCACATTCTGACCTCGATATCAAAACTTCCACTTCCGGTGAGATTTTTCAAAAACCTTTAAATTTCTATCTTTAGCCAAATGACTCAGAATGACCTACGGACATCCAAATTCACTTCCGATCGCGCTCCCAACTCCAGAATCACCAGACAAACCTATTCCCAAACTCAGAATCCGAAACGGACATCAAAAACTCGAAAATGCACTTCAAGCCCAAATTTATGAAATTCTTCAAAAATGCTAACTTCCACAATATGCATCGAAACGCTCCCCGGTTATCCAAAACTTGATCCGGACATACGTCCAAGTCCAAAATCATCATACGAACCTGCTGGAACCTTCAAATCCTGATTCGGAGGTCGTTTACTCAAAATTACAATCTTAGTTGATTGCTCCAACTTAAGGCTTCTGAAATGAGAATTTTCTTTACAATTCAACTCTAAACTTCTTGAAATTCAATTCCGACCACACCTACAAGTCATAATACCTGAAATGGAGCTGCTCACGACTTCAAACCGCTGAACGACGCGCTAGAGCTCAAAACGAGCGGTCGGGTCGTTACGTTCTCCCCCACTTAAATCGATGTTCGTCCTCGAACGTTCTAAGAACTACTCCGGAGTTACCTGAAATCACTGTTTAACACCTCGAGCACCTGCCCATGCTACCACAACCCAGTTGAGTACATTAGCTTGATCAAATCTGAAGATTCTTTCTTCTATCCATATAATAAGCTGAGAATTCATTCAAACACCTGAAATTTCTCTACCAGGCCTAGTTCCAATATATAAACACCTTATCAACTACCACATGACATACCAGAACATGACTACATGCCTTTGCTGAATCAGCACCATGCACCGCATAACTCATCATCTGACCACAATGGCACTCCCTGAACCTTAATAGCCAAAACTTCACGAATCTGGTGCTCCCGATGCACCTCATAACAAATATGCATACACCCTGCTATAATGCTGACGATACCACCACAACGGAGGAAATGTGCAGAAATTCATACCCAACTGCAGAGTTAACAAATCCTTGAATACCTCATCTTGACTAGAATCATCACTTCATTATGAACCTGAATAATGGTATTTGTTCTTTAATATACACTTCACATAACCTTATCGCACTGATCCCTGATCCGATAATCTCGTCTCACCCAGTATGAACTGCTCAGACAACAAATCACCCCAAACATGACCAACAGTCTCACATGATATCACATCGCGCCAATAGACCATAACTCGAACATGATAATAAGAAACGACTCAGGAAGGAACTATTCAACTCACGCAACTAATATGAATTCTTATCAGAAAATAGGAAGTAAAACACAAGAAAATAAATATAGGAATCTTACTCATCATCACACCGTTGCGGCGTGCAATCCGATCCGAATGACATACCCATGGTGACGTGCCACCCGATCCACACATAAAATTTACATAAGAAGATATATATACGGAGTTGGTTTTCTCACTATTACAAATTACTGAATATCGATCACAAGCACGCTAAGTGCATACTGCCATCCTAGGGAGACTGATAAAGCCGCATGCTACAAAACTCAAGCACAACTGAACTTCAACACATAGGAAATTAGCAAGCTGTTTCATTACTCACAGGGCACAAATAACAATATCACATGAATTTGACGAAGACGGAACAACATCTGCTGCCCTAATACCTTTCCATGAGAAAAAGAGCTCTACTGAAATGAACATGCCTGGCTCATACGAAGCCCATACTTATATTTAAATCCATCCACAAACACCGAGTCTACCTTGCTCGCACCAAACTAAGCTAATAGTTTTTCCTGGGTCCACATTAACCCACTTTCTCTCACAATACGCAAGAACAACCATCATAGCCGGGACAAACACCCCACAATTCACAACCAAATGAACTGAACGCCTTCTAGGAATAAATTCTCAATTAAGCAATATTGCAGTTCTTTAAACTCAGTCCAAATCTTCAATCCATCAAGTGACTACATGTCACACTTTATACAATCTTTTCGCGTTCATGCTTCAACGACCTTCCACACAAGGCAACAAGTATGCCCATCCACCACTGGCCATACTACGCTGTAAGACAAATCAAGAACTTATAACCAGGGTACAAAACCTCTTCCACCGAATATTAATCTCAGGTGACACTGAAGATAACATCAGCTTACACTGAACTTCCAAATCACTTTTCCTTGCTCTTCCGAGCTCATGACATCCTTATCATCACCGAACCGCAATCTCGATTCTTACTCCCAGTTACATACTGCTTACCGCAGCTAACCTACCAATATGAGGTAGCGCAAGAATTTCGTCATAACTGCTGAACCATCAATAGGGTGAACACTTCATCATGTAGAACCCTTTGACTCAACTCAATTCAAGAGTATCATCTCAACACACGAGTGAATTCCAACAATCACCCAACATACAAATACTTAAGTAGTAGTCTATACCACCATAACCCTTGCGGGATCCGCCTATACCTGACAGGACATAGCACTCAAATTCTCCCACATGGAATCCATTACGACGACCGACAAGCTCCGCACACACCGGCACAAACCACATGCAGAACTTAATCACATCAAAGAAACTGATCACTGGCGCAAATGTGCCATTTCAACCATGGCTAATCAATCTATTTGCTTTTAATCATCTTCAATTTGCCTCAGGAATAATAGCAACTTTCTTCAACTCATAGCAAATTCAACTGTCACCCATCCCGAGTGACCTTGATTCACGAGACTATGCTGCCTAAATCCCGCAACCCGTCTCATACCCTCCTGATAATCTTTCTACAATCCGAAGTTTATTTCTCTCACTCCACCAATACTATCTTGCATGCTGAAACATATCATAGAATATTCCAACCATCTTCCTTCTTCTCAGAAGTTACTCTGAAAAAGCTCTATTCTCAATCATACTGCTGCCTGAAACCCTTAAACGCCGTATTCTTAACTTTTGAAATCACTAGGACCGCTATTGAGAGTCACCCACTCTGACTGGCCCCGAATGCAATCAACTCCAAGGCTCTTCTCGCACATGAACACCCCTTTCAAGGAACCACGCGACCGAGTCACTATCCTGACAACTCACCTATGCCTTAAGCATAAATTCTGAATCTTCCAAATCCTAACCCGGATCCGACAGGGCCGACTCTTTCACACATTCCTCAAATTCCACGCACAATCGCCATTTTACTCCTTTCCTTTAGTTGAAATAACTTGCCAACACGCCGACAATCCGCGAACCTATGAGAAGACAACCCTACAACCTAACTGCAGATGGTGGGACTCCCCCACTTAGCCCGAAGCTACTCTTTGCACCACTCTAGACCCTACCGAGATCTTTTCTCCTTTGATAACGCGATCTAGCTCAACCAATCCGTCCAATTCTTCCAAATCCTCTTGCTAGCACTCCCTAAATACTCAAAGTCTCTATCATCATTCACACATTCCGCCTCCTACCGAATAGCCACTAGAACCCCTCACTGAGACCTGCCAACCCCGCCATCGCTAACCTATTCACAGAAGATAACCCACCTGAGGAAATCACCCGCGGACACCTTCCAACGACGCTGAAATGCACGTTTCCTGCGACTTCAATACCCCATCTTATGCCCTGCTTCATTTACAAACTTTACTAGTCCGTCCGCTCCTTATGGACATCCATTAAATGCGTGACAATATCTTCAAATTCTAAGCTATGCTGCCGCTCCCCAACTCTGCGACTTCTCGACTTCCGCTTCTCATGCCTGGACTCCTAGAAATGGAACCACCGCCTAGCCTCACTCCAGGATCATTCTCTATAGCTCTCAAACCAGCATATCACCACGACTTCACACTCTCCGAAGATCATCTTTCTCTAGCTGCCTTCATTATCAACACTTATCCGGTACTGAACCACCACACCTCACGGTCTCTGCCAACCGCACTCTTCAATACTTCTTCTCAATACTCTAACCCCATGCAACCGAAAACCCATAGCACTGACACACTTAACACATTCCATTCGATCAATGACGACGAACTCAGATCGCGGGTGCATATCCCACCTCACTTGAAGACACCAAGTATTACTACTTTATCAACTCCAACCACACCGTTCATAACCCAAATGCCTTCCCCCTGCCGGAACTAAAATACTGAAATCTCGAAATCACACTCTGAGAAGATCTCCCCTCAAACTATTCATCACCCCCAACCTATGGGTAAGCATGCTATCATCATATCGACATCGCGTGATAACCAATCGCAAGCATCATCACTACCTGAGCATAGCCTTAAGGCTCCCAGAACCACATCTACTGAGCTGACACAACATATCATTCTTTTGCAGGGCCATAACAACAGCCCCAACCAATTACACATGGAAACATCTCGAATTACATCTGTAGCATCATTTCAATTCCTCAAATTCC